>JBAMBQ010002047.1:0-15697 GCA_037044495.1 Stegana nigrithorax
GACAATATCGTTGACATTGCACTCGTAGCGGAAACACACTTGACTAACGATCATAGAATAAAAATACATGGATATAAACTACAGACTACAAACCACTCCAGCAGAAAACGACGTTTAGGAGCAGCCATACTAATAAAAGAGAACTTAAAATATACAGAGCTTGACCACTATAAAATAGACCTTATACAATCAACAATCATTGAAATAAAAGACAGCATTGGATCAATAAACATAGCCGCATTATAAAGCCCACCTAGGCACAGAATAATGTGCGACAAACTACTTAAAATCACTCGGTCACCGATTTCTTGTCGCGGGAGATTTTAATGCAAAGAACACGATATGGGGATCAAGAACCTCTACCACGAAAGGCAAGAACCTATATAATGCGATTCGAAAGCAAAACACTTAAACACAGGAGAACCAACTTACTGGCCAGCAGATCCCAATAAAACACCAGATCTAATAGACTTCTGCATAACTCGTAACATTAACGAGACCTCGCTTCAAATCAAATCTAAACTCGACCTGTCATCGGACCACTCACCTATTCAAATTGCCTACAACTCGAACATCGATATAATAAAACCTAACCACAGAATGTACAACAAAAAAAACAGACTTTCGCGAATATATAAGAACACACAAATCCACTTCAACTCGCCGGAAATCATCGAATAAACTTTTATCTATATCAACGATACAATCAATGAAGCCTTATACATATAGACACCCACTCCAGATTCAAGATCATACCAAAAGTACACGCCGGCGTATATCAAGAAACTTATTAACGAGAAAAAAAAAACTCCGCAAAATATGGCAAATAACAAGATACCCTGATCACAAAACAAAACTAATTAAAGCTAGGAAAAACCTGACAAGCGCACAATTAAAATAAAAAACCATAAAATAACCTCAGAAACAAATTAATCACTATGCAAAGCCACCAAAGCCTTAATTAAAAAGACACCACACCAATCACCACTGAAAAAAGCCGACAACACTTGGGCAAGAACAGAGGCAGAAAAATCTACGCTCTTAGCTAACCATTTCGAAGCTACATTCACACATCACTCGACAAGTAATAATAGATTACCAGCTAACACAATCCAAACAACAAACTACACTATAAAAAACATCCCACCCGCGGAAATACGGCCAACAATACAATATAAACTTAAGCAAAATAAATCAACAGGATATGACCAAGTAACTGGCACATTCATCATGGAACTGCCGGAAGATGCCATACATCTCTTGTGTAGATTATTTAACTACATTCTTCTAACGCAACATTTCCCAACTTTATGGAAAATCGCAGAAATAATAGCGATACTAAAACCAGGAAAACACTTATCTAAACCGACATCCTACAGACTTATCAGTCTGTTACCTATATTAAGTAAAATCATCGAAAAGTTGTTATACAAGAGAATACAACCATTACTTGTCGATCAGCACACTATTCCACACCACCAATTCGGTTCAGACAAAAACTCTCTACGATCGAACAAGTTCACAGAGTGACCCAAAAAATCCTAATCGATCTCGACGACAAAAAATATTGCGTAGGAATCTTCTTTGACATTGACAAAGCTTTTGACGAAGTCTGCGACGCAGGACTAGTGCACAAGCTGTATCATCAACTTCCAAAACCACTATTCAATATCCTAAAAAGCTACATAACTGGACGGCACTTCTACATATGTAAAATATAAAAGCAGCCAATCGACACTAAGATAAGTTAAAGCTGGAATCCCGCAGGGAACAGTTTTAGGATCACTGCTCTACAATGTATATACAGCTAATATATAAATCCCCAAAGACGAATCATCTATCCTATACTCTAATACAAACCTGACAGCAGATATATCAAAAATGCAACGAATAATAAATGAAATGACAAATTGGTTCGAAAAATGGAAGATAAAAATTAATGAACAAAGAGCGGTCCAAGTCATCTATATAACCAGAACAAAATATCAACCACAAACCCTGCAACTCAATCAAACAAACATTCCAAACGTAAACGCAGCAAAATACATAGGAATGTACATTGACAGCAAACTCACATGGAAGTACCACATAGAAAAAAAAAACGAAACCAAATAAAAAATAAATTTCCACAACTATATTGGATACTTTCAAAGAACTCAACACTATCTATTGTCAGCAAATTACTAATTTACAAATCCATAATAAAACCAATCTGCACCTATGGCTTCCAGTTATGGGGCATTGCCAAAGCGACAAACATTGAAGTCATTCAAAGGCAACAATCCAAAATTTTGAGAACAATAATGAATGCAGATTGGAACATCCGTAACGACGACATTCACGACAGCGTTGGTATACCAAATATTATCGACGAAATTAAAACAATTAGCAGAAACCACAATAAATAACTGGCAGCCCACTCAAACAAAAACATCAACAACCTACCAATAGAAGAACTAACGAAAACCAGGCGGCTTCAACGAAAAAGACCAGTAGATAACACATAGCGCCTTATAATACCGATTAGAATATGACGATTACAATTACAAACACGAAACAACACTATTGTAAAAGGTAATTTTTTAAGCGTAGTTTTTTTTAAAAATCGAATAAAACACTCAAATTTTCTTTAAATATTCAAAATTTTTATTGCATCGATAAATAGGCCTTTGCCATTTACGTTTTAAAGACAATTTCATGTGAATGTCCGCGGCTCCGTTTCAAATGGTGCATTCGGACATTTCGGCCTATATTTCACGAATTACGCGTGTTATGTTATCCTGTAAGGCTTCAATCGTGTTCGGCTTGTCCACATAGACTAGCAACTTTACATAACCCCACAAGAAATAATCAAGAGGCGTCAAATCGCATGATCTTGGCGGCCAACTCACAGGGCCATTTCGAGAGATAAGCTGCTCACCAAATTCAACACGTAACGTAACGTAACAAACGGTGCACATTTTTCACAGAGCACGAATTTTGATAATAATTTTCAACTATTTGCAATCGGTGCTCGTTTATAAGTCTTTCCATGATTAAATGGCAGAGTACACTAAAAACTTTTCTCTTTGACATATGACGTTTGGATGCCATTACTAACCAGTGCTGCCAATCTAAAAAACTTAACTCTTAAAAAATCGCCTTATATATATATATAGATGCTAAAACAAAAAAAATTTTTTTTACTTCTTTTTTTTTTAAATTATCAGCCAAAAACAAAAAAATGTATAAAGTGTCTAGATTTAGATAGAAAATACAAACAAAGAGGAAATAAAAAAAAAAAAAAATTTTTTTTTGCTTTGTCTTGTATTAGTTTTTATTTATTACAATGAAGTATAAAACATTTTTGAAAATTATTCTCTTTTCATATTTAATTCATGATAACTGCATGCGTTACAAGTGTTCTAATCAATCTCATCTAATCGGGGACAAGCATATTCCTCTATATCTTATGCAGATTGTTTCAGCATTTTCTCAAGAAACTTTCTTTTCAACACTTTGTAACGAACTGGCTAGCCAGTCGCCGCGTCCAGAGTTCGTTGCAGAAATTTATATTCCTGATTAAAGTGGATATCTAGCAATACTGATGTTTCGTACGAAATGAGTACATCGGTGGATTATGTAAAATATAATTTATTGAATTATTTCCTTATCTATGTTCCTCATATTAAATACTTATGCTAGTATGATTGCCTTCGTGGCCGTCATACTGATTGCTTCTTCTCTTGACTTACTGTGAACGAAGAGATGTCGATCGAGTATGACCTCGATTGATATATCGAGTGGAGTTAGGTCCGTTGCTGCTTCGGATGGCCAGCGTGTGACGGGGCGTTTGTACAAGAAATATTAGTGTTGCCAAAAATATGTGTCGTTCGAGTTATCAACTGCGACACTACGACTATGTGACAGGCTTTGCGTAGTTCGAGTTATCAACTTACGACTTAGTGTAAGTGTGCGTAAGTCAATCGATCCAACGACTTGTATGCAAAATCTGAATATGCCGAGTTGTTAACTGCGACTTATATGACGATTTGCGTAAACCCTTTTTTTTTTTTTTCGCAGACGTTGTGGTAGCGCACTACCAAGCAAGAGGACATACGAAACCAGACCTAGTGCCTGACTAGCGATCTTGCGCATAGAAGCGACTGCTGCTAGGAGCTGAACAGAGCTAACTATCTTCAACTTGAGCTTGGCTTAAGTACTACTGCGTTAATAAACTGATTGTGAATTAAAGTCGCCCATACGCACAAATAAAAGAGTTGTCTACTGTTGTCTTGTGTTTGTTGTTGTTTTTGCAAGTTAAAATAATATTATACACAATAATTAACAACACTTACATATTTTACGCCTACGCTGAGATTTGAACTTGGGTTATTGTTATTTAAATTAATATTGTATTAAAATAATAAACAACCTTAAATATTTCCTTAACGCTGTGATTCGAACCTGAGGCTCTGGTATAGCGTACTAGGATATTATCCGTTATGCTACTGTAGCTGTTGGCGCTAGCATTGCTATGTGTTGATATGTAACGTTACTGTACGTTACAACCTTTTGTAAATAGATAGTTATATCTGAGATTGAAACTTACAAAAAAATCATTTTTATTGCCACGAAATCCTTGAATGTCAATTGTGATTGCTTTCCTTTTCATTTTAGTTATTTTTTCTAATTAAATAACTCTTCGAACCAATCCGCTCAACGGTGAATATTCAACTAATCTATTGTGAATTAAAAGACAATATGCACTGACTCCATATTTACTGGGTGCACTTAAATCTATCGCTACTCTTACATTGGGCCTGTCTTCATCGTTTCATATTAAAATGAAAAATCAAGAACAACAATCGGCATTTCTTTAAACTCTAATGAACTGAGAAGTGGCTGGGTGTCTCTCATATAATAACTCTGTTAAAGTTTGGTGTACAAACTGATCAAGTTTTAGATTCAAACCATCATATGATTCTGAGTTTAAATGCACTTTAATTTTTTGTAAACCATTTTGTATTAATTTTCCTTCCTGTTCAAATACGAAAATGGCATAACGAGGTTTTTCTCTATTGGCTAAATTAACTTTTCACACATGACTATTCCCATTTATTAGCGATGGATTAATGTAACAGTCCCAACTGCAAAATGAAATCGGCAGAAATTTTTCAATTTGAATAATTTTCATCATCTGCAGTTTAGTAGAGTCATTTAAACTTATGTGGGGTATTTTCCAAGTTATATTATGAATTCTTATTTTATATTTTTTGGTAGCGACTTCAGAAATCAATGATTGATTAAAACTTTTACCCATTAGCAGTATAAGTTCTTGTTTACAATTCACTAAAATCTTATTAAAATCTTCGGCAAAATCGGGCAAAAACTTGAGTGGAATTGAGAAATTAAAGAATCCTGAATGAGGACTTTCTCCCACTTTGCACCAATCAGCATATTCCAACATTTTACTTTCTTGTTCATTTAACGAAATATAATTTTTTGTAAAGCCTACATATCGAGTACGATCGACTTCAATTCCATTTATTTCACATAGAACTTCATCAAACAGATAAGCCTTACAATTATTTTTTAGTGAGGACACTACATGTATCGTTTCATTTGTTAATATTAATGACCCCTTAATATCGATGTAGCTCTCGTGTGGCAGAACATAAAGATCTTGGTTCTGTATTGTTATGCAAACCTCATCATTGTTGTTAAATGCTTGTAAATAAAGTGAGTAACAGTTCGTAGGCTAGCAAAGAAAAAAATTTTTTTTTATAGAATATGATTTTATTATACAATATAGTTCCCTTCGAGGGCGATACAACGAGTATAGGGTTTTCCAACTTTTGTAAAACGATTTATCTTTCGCCCCAAAATAGGCCTCAGTTTCAGCGATAACCTCTTCATTCGAGCATTTCTTTGAGGTCTGAGAACAGCCAGTAATCGCTGGAAGCCAAATCTGGCGAATTCGGTGGATGGTGGAGCAATTCGAAGTTCAATTCATGTAGTTTTTCCATTGTTTTGAACCACTTGTGACACATTAACAGTGAGCAAACGCGGCAACCATCTTGCACATAGCTGTTTCTCAAAATTTTCGGTCAATATTCCCCTAGCTCACGCATCTTCAGTCATCGATAATCCAATACCATTTTGTGGATTTTTTTATTCGTTTCTGGTGTTACTTTGTTTGGTTTGGACGTCCATTGCGTTCTGCATCATCGGTGAAGTCAAAAAACCAAAGTTTTATTGTTGTTTCTGATGGAGCGGAGTCCTGTCAAGTCAATGCTTCGCTTGAACGGTATTTTTTCCCATCAAAACGGAGTGTAAAATGAAAGTACGAAATTGTTTTTGATCCATTGTTTTGAAAATCACAAAAGTAGTTGCACTCTTCGCACAAAAACTCACAAACTCCGGAGTGGAATATCATGAAATTTTAACAGCTTTTTTTTGAAGGTAAGGGCTAACTAAAAATCATATGGATTTGATACTAGTAGCCCCATATATGTGTCAGTCTACGAACTTTTCACCCCATCTATTAGGTATGATATTCCTTTTTGCTAATGTCTTCATCAATAATTGGTTTTTATTGAATATCTAATATTTCATTCACTTTAATTTAATTTTAAAGCCTAGAGATTGTAGAAATAGTTTATTTTCAGGTTAAAGGGTCGATGTGTGTGTTCTTTCTTCTTTCAGTCTCAAGTGGATGTAAGATGGTGATGTCTTCTCCAAGCAAATTTAATAACTCTACGTTTTGATCAACGATATTTATCCACAGAGAACTTATCTCATTCGTATCTACTGGCAAATAAATAAGATTCTTTGGTATCACCGACACTTTATAGCCTGGCAGAACATCCATCGCAAATTCATGTAATATATGTGATGGGACATTACATACATTCTAGACGAATTGTGTTTACTCTTATAATGTTAACTGGATAATCTGAGATAAGCTTTTTCCCCTTCTCTAGCTGCTTTCTCCTAAATCTTAATAGACTACCAATTGACCGAACATCGTCAAAATTTATATCATAATTTTTGGATTTTACAAGCACTTGCAGTGTATTATTGTTACTCACAATTGATAAATTTGGATGATTATGTCCCAACTCAATCATTTTTACTTAAGTAACGTTAGTAATATCATCAAGTTCATAAGAGCCTACTGAAATCTCTATTATATATTTCCCGCCCCCCTCGAGGGATTACAATAAATACAGTTCATAAAGTAAGGCATAACGATTCATTTCAAAGTGAGTATTAGGGTCATCATATGGATATGATTCAGAATTTAAATGAAGCTTGACATCACTTATATCGCAATGCTGAAGAGCTGCATTTCGTTCAAATGCCAGCGGTACAATGCGTGGCCTTTCATGTTGTGGTGCCAGTTTGACATTCCAGAAATGGTTTGTTTCATTTGTCCCAAGTGGATTAAAATAGCAGTCCCAACTGCAGAATGATAATGAATGGGACTGACCACTTTTAATTAGTTTAAAAACCTCTAATTTTGTTGCATCAAACAATTGAATATGTGGCATCTTCCATGCTATTTGCGTAAGCCTCACTTTCAGCTCTTTGTTCTCTTTATCATCAGTTAAGTAGGCAACGTTTGTGTCTGATTTAGAACGTAATATTATCCATTCATGGTTAGCATTGAGCAACACTTTATTATAATCTTCAGTGAAACCCATAAACATCTTTAGAGGAACACAACAATTCAAATATGAATTTGTAGTTGTAATTGAATTTGTTAGAGACCATCCTGCGTTTCTGAGCAAATCACTTACATTTGGATTCAATGATACTAGATTTTTGGCTGTTGTTGTCATACCTAAATGACGAGTACGTTCGATTTCCACTCCGTTTAGTTCATATCGAATTTCATCGAATAAGTATGCCATACAATTGTTTTTGAAATGAATATAGTTTGAAATTTTATCGTCATGTAAAAGCACATTTCCCTCGATGTAAATGAAACTCTCACTAGGTAAAACGTACAGATCCTGATTTTGGATCGAAATGCAAATTTCATCATTATTATTAAACGAGTGTAAGTATAGTATATAACAGTGAAATTCTTTTCTAGATATACTCTCATCATATACAGGTTTCTGCAGCACATTGATAATGTCACTCATGATGAATTTTGTAAAGTAAATTAGTTATGAAATTTTAATCCTAATTTTTTTAGATATTGCTAATTTTGTGTTATTAGAGATTTACTAATTTTTCCTTGATTATGTGTACGACAACGATTAATCTGAGAAGATCCTTTTAAAGGATATTTATTATCATTTTCTTTTTCTTGTTTTATTCTTCCTTATGCTTAAGGTATAATCTGGATGTTATTGTGTCACCCTGAAAATTAATTATTTCGTTTTTTTGAATAACAATTCTGATAGTAATTGAACTTATTTCTCTCGTGTTAAGGAACCGATACTTCGTTCATTCATAAAATTGATGTCATCTAACTCAGAGAATATATAGCTTTGTATTGTATTATTGTTGGCTTCCAAACGAAGTTTCTTATATTCTCCACTCTTTCTTTAATACTCATTTATAATATAGTCAGAGATATCATCAAATTCATAGGAATTAAGTATTGAGTGATATGTATGAAAATCTGTAAGAGCACATTGATACTTTTTCTGCAACTGTATTGGTGGAAATCTGCAGCATAGCAAAACAGCTACTATTTTACTATGTAGTTGCTTAGCGAAACAGCAATCAAATCCAAAAGTAGTCTTAATACTAGAGCCATGGGTGCACAACAAACGCATCTGTGGCTTTGATACGATTACTTGGGGCATTGTCTCTCTAGAGAGGACTGTAGCAGACCGCGGACGTGCATTATTGTACCGAAGAAATCTAGGTCGATGATGCTGTGACAATTCTGCACGCAGGACTTGAAAGCGGCTAAAATATCTTATGAGAATGACGGAGAACGATTAGATACAATAATTGTATCTGCGTATTTTCCATATGATTCGATCAGCCCTCCACCAACGAGACAACTCTTCGAAATCAAAGATATGATGAGTCCAACGGCCTTGAGTTGATAGTAGGTTGCGATGCAAACTCTCAACACACTATCTGGGATAGCATAAAATGCAACTACAGAGGTGAGAAGCTGTTAGACTTCATCCTATCTTCAAAGCTGGTTAATAATAATTCCGCAAAATAGTTTCGATTGAGCTGGCATCCAAAGCCATGTGTGCAGCCGTTATTGAAAGCTATGAAAAGGCGACTCCAATTAGTAAAGAAAGAGCGTGCAAGTCTGTACCCTGGTCGAACTAACAGCTTACCTCCTTTCGCAAGAGCACCCGCAAACTCCTGAATAGAGCCCTCTTACAGAGATGAACATAAGCATTAAGGGTACAAACTGAAATACGCCCAGCGTAACTCGTACGTAGACTTTTGTTCTGAACTAGAAGGAACAGGACAGGCAGCCAGGCTTGTCACGCTCCGAAAAGCCTACGGCTCATACACGATCACAAAAGGTGAAATGAATGAACTGCTGTTTAACACGCACTTCCAGGGCAACCAGGTAGTAACGGTGGAGCAGAGTGAATTATTGACATCTCAGGTAAGAGTTGCCATTGGGCTTGATTGTTTCATTGCTAGAAAAGTGATCTCAACTGAATCCAAAAGGTAGGCTCTATCGGTGTTTAAATACTACAAGTCGCCTGGTCCAGTTGGGATTTTTCCAACAATGTTGAAAAAGGGCAGAGACAGACTAGTGCACTCGCTAAAACATATTTATACGGCATGTTTAGCACACAGGTTTGTGCCGCCTGGAAGGAGGTCAAAATAGCCTTCATACCAAAACCTGGGAAAGACGACTACACCCTCCCTACAAGTTTTAGACTCATAAGTTTATCATCATTCCTACTAAAGGGTCAGGAGCAAACAGTTGATCTGAACATTAGATCGAGGGTTCTCAATCGCAACATGAACCAGCACGCTTATCAGAGTGGAAAATCATGTGACTCTGCTCTTCACGATCTTGTCAATAAAATCGAAGGGAGCATAAGTCGTGGTCATTACGCTCTGAGGGCATTCGTGGACATAGAAAGGACATTTGACAACGCAACCTTTGTTTCTATGTGCAACTCAGCGCAAGCACAGGGGGTACCTAGTACTCTTGTGAGATGAATACACAACATGTTGGCTAACAAAATAATTCAAACAGGAACAGACGAAAACAAGGTCACCATAAGAGTGCAGAAAGGCTGTCCGCAAGGCGAAGTCCTCTCCCCGCTACTATTGTGCTTTGTAGTCAACTCCTTACTAGAAGAGGTCTCAGGACCCAACGTACACATACAAGCGTACGCTGATGATGTTCGCCTACTTACATCAAACAAGTCATTAGGAACTGCTTGCAACCACTTGCAAGTAGCCATTGACAAGCTTGATGAGTGGTATAACCGACACGGTCTGTCTCTCAACCCTAACAAAACGAGTATAATACTGATTACTAGGAAGAGACAGACGGACAGCATCCTACTCATCAGGTTGAAGGGATGCACACTAGAGATACATTGGTTGTACACAACTACAATCAGACCAATGTTAGCCTATGCAGCTGTAGTATGGTGGCCAAGAACCTGTCTCAAAATGACAATCAAAGCGCTAAACAAGCTGCAAAGAGAAGTCAGCTTGGGCATAACCGGAGCCATGTGCTCCACAGCCGCGGACTCTCTTAATGCGCTGCTGAATTTGCTACCGCTGGACTTGGTAATTCAGAAGAAAGCACTGAAAATAGCATACAGACTACGACGTAACAGAGTCTGGAATTCTACATGGACAAAGTCCATAAGAGAAAATGGTTAGCTATCAATAGCAATACTGGGAAATTCTTGCTCAAGTATAGCAGGAAAGACTGTCGATTACTGGTGGGTTCCCTCACGGGACACAACCAGACTAGGAACCATCTTTCTAGAATGGGATAGAAGATTAAATATAATTTTTAGTAACGACATCTTTGTTTTGAATCGGTTTTTAATACGTGGATGTGAAATGATTCCCACCCAGCATGACAAATACAAAATTTATGTCTAGGTGAAATTTTTTGAATCCAGAAAATTTTATTTAAATAAATATCTAAAATAAGTGCACTCTCTGAATGGTTAAATTAAGAATAAAATGAAAAAACGATGTAAATTTTTATACTGATTCACATGTATTATATTTTTTATGATGTTGCTTAGCTTATAGTATAAAGTAGTTACCAGCTTGAATAGAATAGTCATTTAAACCATAATATTGATTATCCTCATTTGAAGAATGAACCAACTTTAACTCGGCTAAAGCTCCTGGAGACGATTGTTGTTTAATAATGCTATAGTTTCCGGAGAAAATTTCCAGTAAAGTGGTATTATTCAAGGCTAGAAATCTCTTCGGAAGAAATATCACGTAATTATCTAGGTTAACTATGAAAGTCTCCTCAAATCTCGTTTTGATCCTTCGAGCGCTTTGAACAGGATAGTTTTGTTCCATCACCATATCATTGAAATGAAGTACATTCGGCAATGCAAATGATGTGCTGTTGATATCGTGCAGTGCTGCTGATTTTTTTGTTGGACCCATTTCACAACATTATGTTTGATGTTTAACTTAGTGTGGTGATTAACTTATTTCTAAAGTTGTTCTGCTAAGCTCGAGAGAAAGACTGCGACTTTTAAAAAAAAAATTACATTTAAACTCGAGTTGCTATTGGTTGAAATAAAACCATATCATTTCTTACGAGTCTAACAACTGAACTATTGCTTTGATTTATAAACTTAAAATGCAACATAAATCTTATATTATTTCCTCCCTTTTTTTCTCTCTCTTTCACTCTTTCACACTGCTGGTGTGGATTTATTTTATTTATTTTATCGTGATTACATTTTTTGTGTAAATACTTTTTTATAATTTAAAATTATTTTCTCTGCTCTTATAAAATACTTAACATTTCAAAACATGTATCCGGACCATATTGGACATCATCATTTGCCCACAGACAGTAAAAAAGGTGCTTTCCGTATTTGGAAGAACGTTTAGAGTAATTTTTTACTTTCTTTAAGTGATGCAACGTTTGATTTAAGTACTCCAATTGGTCCTCAAAAATGTTATTTTTATGTGCGAGTAAAAACTCTTGAATTTTTTGCTCCAAGCTAATGTGTTCCATTCTTAAAAGTCAATTGCGTACAATAAAATATGGATCATTTGCTATTAAAGAAAACTATTGAGCTCCAATTTTAATTAGAAAGTTAATACATAAATGTTTTGAAAACGACTATACTTATATTGTACTTTGTTTCCTAAGTACTTAATAACTTCAAGAGGCGGTTGTAAATTTCCAATACTATCGAAATACTCAATTCGATTTCAATGTTTGAATTAAGCTACCTAGTGACTTCCCGAATCAATTATCAAAGCCAAATTTATAATGCCAGATTCTCTTTTTCTAGGATGATGTGGAAGTTTATCCCTCGATAAAGTGCTCGATTAGGTAGCTGACTTATTAGCTTTTTGGAGTCTTTTGTACTATTCTATATCCCTTTTTGTATGGTTTGAGAAATAAACATTTTCTTCAAAACAATTGTTGAAAGCAGCAGTCATAATTCTCTTTTACTTCTATTTTCATTTATCTTCCCTGCGTGGCAAAGTATAATACAATTATTTTATCACTCCCATCGTAAGAAACCATCGTTCATTATGTTATTTCAATCGCCGGTTTCTTTTTAACTGCTATTCGTGTGCACGTCGATTGTGCAGTTATATCGTCGCAGCAGCAATAGCAAAATATATATATGTAATAGCGCAAGCCGCGATTCGATCATTAAGTGCACAGTGAACAGTGTCGGTTCAGTGGCTATATAAAGTAAATTTTTTTGCTCTACATAGCAAATAAACTAACCTAAAAGTGCAGTGTTATTGTGGCATTAATTTTTATATTTTAATATTTAAATGTCAAATGAAGACAACTCAAACTCACTCGTAGATTTTCTAAAATTAAAGACTATCTCAATTATTAACCGGCTTGAGTGCATACAAACTAACCTAAGTCAATAAAAGGTGCAAGGGTTGGATGAGTATGAACTCAAAGTTTATGTGAAGTCCGCGAAAGACTTAAAAGTGAAGTTTGAGACTGCGCACACAAGTTTAGAATAATTGAATTTTGATTCAATTTCCAGTCTCATTCTGGAGAGATTCAATTTTGTAATTATAAATGCACTTTTTAATAAAGAAATTGGGAAAAGAACAAACGCTCCCCATTGCTCCATATTTCACGCGCACGACATACAACCGGTTGTAGCTAGCTCCGAGCGGTCACTTTAGCGTTTAATTTCACTAACAAAATTTAGTAGCGCCATCACTGACTTGACCAATTTCTTTACCACTTTTACTACAATCATAGACAACGAGAAGGGTCTCACCGCAATCGAGAAGTTTCACCATTTGCGCAGCTGTATAAGTGTCACTGCACTGGACAATGTTAAATCGATAGAAACCTCACAGGCTAATATAATATTGATAAAAAACGATTAATTTTTCAAGCACACATCTAGGAGATATTTGATCAAGGCAAGACGAATGCAACAGCAGGCAGCTTGCGCAAGCTGACAAATAACGTCACTTCGCATCTCAGAGTTTTGAAATGACTTGGCAGCAAGGAACAAATATCAGACTCTATCCTCATCGAAGTATTGGTGCAAATTTTGGACAAGGCAACGCAGTGTAAGTGGGAAGAAAGTGTGCAGAAAAACGAACTGCCATCGTGGGACAAGTTGGCAGAATTTTTAGAGAAACGATGCAGAATGTTGGAAATCATCGAGCACTTTCATGCAGAACAAACTCAGCAAGTACCAAGCGAAACCGTGAGTACAAGCAAAGGGCGATCCTTTATAGCTTTAAATAATTCAATTAATGCTTTCGTGCTTTGCAATGAACGCGCATCATATAAATTCTTACAAACGATTTCTAAGTCTATCGCCAAAGCTTCGCTTGGACGAAGTAAAGAAATTGAGGCTATGTCTAAACTGTCTGAAAGTTGGTCATCGTTCGCTTGAGTGTAATCCGACCTTTTCTTGTAGAACTTGCCATTTAAGGCATTATACATTTTTGCACTTCACCCACTCTTCGACGATTTCAGTCATCTCTCCTGATTCTTCGCCATAATCTTTATCACAATCAAGCGCCATGATTGCAAAGTCACCCGCTTCTTTAAATGCCTCTACTCTATCTCATCCTAATGCTGTGCTACGTTACGGCCATTGTGTTCATCAAAAATCGACTCGGCAACGGGTTTCGCTCATCAACTTCAGCTTCGCAAAACAAAGTCTTCGACTGCATTGTCTGGCATCGGAGATGCCTTATTTATACAGCCGGGTACTCAGTTAACATAACATTAAAATCAAGGACGTCAGATTTCACAACTATAATAACTGCTTTGTTAGCGCAATCGATTACTGAAAGTCAGCCCAGCTGCCCAGTAAATATCACGAATTAGAATATTCCTTTCAATCTTCAACTCGCTGATCCATACTTCAGCACGCCTTAACGAATTGACTCGCTCATCGGAACAGGCCTTTTCTTCGAGTTATTATGTGTTGGTCAAATCCAGTTGTCACTGGGTTTACCTCATCTTCAAAAAACGCTTTTTGACTGGATCATTCAACGTATTCCAAAACACTCATCATTTGTCGCCTTTCAAAGGTCATCTAGCGACACTGTTTCCGACAGCCAACTCCACGACTTTATGTCCAGATTTTGGGATAGAGCACGCTTTTCAGCCAATTTCTAAAACATCAAAAGAAGAATTTGATTGTGAAACGCATTTCACTGCGATTGCCCTCAGGCGAATACGCAGTTAAATTACCGACCAAAATCGGTACAAATTTGTTAGAAAAACTGTAAAAAAATCCAGATATATACGAAAAATATCGGTTGTTTATAAATGAATACAAAGACATGATTCATATTTTCTTGGTTCCCAGCGTTGCTGCTTATGAATGTAGATATTTTCTCCCACATCATTGGGTCCTCAAGGAAGACAGCCGTTCGACAAACCTTCGTGTTGTATTTGATGGCTCTGCAACAACCACTTCTAGCTTATCACTAATTGATATACTCATGGCTGGACCCACAATACAGCCTAAACTTTTCAGTACGCTGGTTCGATTCCGTACATACTCCATTTCCTTAACCGGAGACATTTGTAAAATGTATCTCTATCTCAGAATCACAACTTGTGTCGAGAATCAGCCAATGATGAGATGCAAATCTATAAACTTGATACCGTAACATATGGCACCAAACCAGCAGCGTTTCTGTGTATACGGTCAATGCATCAACTTGTGTTTGATGAAGTATCCAGATACCCCTTAGGTTCACAACCGTCTTAAGAGATTTCTACGTCGATGATATGATATCAGGAGGAAACACAGTAACAGAAATTCTTGACATCAAGCAGCAAACCACTGACCTTCTTTCCCTAGGAAATATTAAATTTAGAAAATAGTGCTCAAATAATTCTGACATACTTAATAGCATTCCAGACACCAAAAGGGAATCTCTTCTCAAATTTGGCGACGGTAGCAACATATCAAAAGCTCTTGATCTTCTTTCGGATCCAATGAAGGACATGTTGCTATTCTCTTTCACTCCGCAAATCAATACTTGCAAGCATACTAAGCGGTCCGTATTGGCAACA
>JBAMBQ010002048.1:0-12079 GCA_037044495.1 Stegana nigrithorax
GTATAGCAATTATCTCGGCTATTTTCCAAAGTTTAGGAAAATATTTGGATCTCAATATAGCGTTGTAGATGTTTCGTATATAACAAACTGCTGCAAATGGTAGCTCTTTTAATATTTTACCTGTAATTTGGTCGTAGCCTGGAGCCTTTTTTTGCTTAATATTTTTGGAAATGCTTGATTCTACGTCTCTTGTTGTAAATGGTGAAAGTCTTAAGTCTCTACTTGGTCTATAGCTTTCTGGTATTTGATTGTTGCTGAGTTGTCCATCTGAGAAAACTTCTTCAAAGTAGTCAGCTAGGGTTGTTGCCTTTTCTTTATTCGTGCGAGCCCAGCTGCCATTGTCGTTTTTTATTGGTGGTATGTGAGGCGTTTTGTTTAAAAGTTTTTTTGTGATTCTCCATAAGGAATAATTTGTGTCTGAGGTTGCAGTTAAGTTTTTAATTTGGGTGCATGTTTCTCTATCGTTATTATCTTTTAACACCTTTTTAAGATCGTTTGTCGCTCTGTTCCATTTTATTTTGTCTTCCGGGAATTGAGTTTGTTGCCATATTTTGCATAGTGACCTACAAACTTTTAGTAGTCTCTTGATTTTAGGGTTGCTATTTCGTGTTATTCGTTTTACATAGGTTGGCGTGGTTTTTATGGCTGCTTCTTGAATTATGATGTTTATATGTGCTATTGCTGAGTCAATGTCATCTGGAGTTTTTAGTGGTATATGTGTTTGAAGGTGATTTTCAATATAATCTCGAAATGATTCCCAGTCTGTTTTATTATTGTGTATCTTTATTTGTCTGGGGGTAGCCTTTACTGCTGCTGCATATTGAAGTAATATCGGTGAGTGGTCAGAGGAGAGTTCATACGCATTTTTGATGTGAAAATGGTTTAAGTCAAAGTTTTTAATGATACAGAAATCAATCAGGTCAGGCTTTTTCGACTGGTCTGCAGGCCAATATGTTGGTTCTCCAGTACTAATATGTTTAGCTTTGCATCTTTGAATTGCGTTAAGTAGATTTTTGCCTTTAGTGTTACAGATTCTTGAACCCCAGTTAGTGTGTTTGGCATTGAAGTCACCCGCACATATGAATCTAGGTCCTAATGTTTGAAAGTATGAATAATAGTCGTCAATTGATATTTTATGCTTAGGTGGGCTGTATAGTGCGGATATTGTAAAATCTCCTTTGTTGTCCCATAGTTGAATATTAGTCGATTGAATATAGTCTTGCTTAAAGTGATTAATTTCGGTAAATTTTAGAGTATTTTTTATTATAATTGCTGATCTAGCGTGTCCTGTACCATCAGGATGGTTAGTGTATATTGTTTTATAATCTGGTATATTTATTATATGTTTGTGCGTTAGGTGAGTTTCTGATATGAGTGCTACGTCTATATCATTGTCGTTGAGGAATTGTTTAAGTTTTAGTAAGTGGTTCTTTAGTCCGTTTGCGTTCCATATCACAATATTAAAGTTGCTATCCATTTTGTTTGCTTATAGTGGCAACCAGAATGTTTATATTCGACATTTTCTGCACCAATTGCTTTATCATGTCCTTTAGCTCAGTTAGTTCAGATGCAGTGTTGGGTGAAGTTTTTTGGGTGTTATTGTCTGCCGTTATGTGGTTTGTATCCGGAGCTTTTACTGCTGAGGGGGCTGGATCCTTCAGTAGGGTTGTTTCCATATTACTGTTACTTTTACTTTTCACTGCATTGGCATAACTTAGACCGGGTAGGGTAACATTTTGTGTGTTTCGTGTGGCATTAGCTGATGGTTGCACTTCTGTAGCCCGAGTTGCAGGAAAACGTTTGATTTTTAGTGCTTTGTAGATTTCGCACCCCTTATAGTTAGCAGTATGACTGCCGGAGATTAAAGCGCATTTTACTAAACCTTCTTCAAAGGTAACTGTACACTCATGTGTCTTGTGCTTACCAGCGCACTTTACGCAGACTGAATCTCGTGTGCAAAAGTTTTTTGTGTGGCCATATTTCTGGCAGTTACTGCATTGTGCAACTGTTCTTTTGTGATGTGGCGGCTCGAAGCTAATATTGGTATGTAGTAAAGTACTTATGTTGTAGATTTCTTTATTGTTTTGTGCTTGTTTTATTTCAATAAAGAACAGCGGAAGTGGTTTTCTCGTGTGATGTTGTTTGACGTTGTGTATGATTTGGACAGCATGCCCAAGTTCTCTTAGTTCGGTTTTGATTTCCCCAACATCTGCATTTGGATGCATATTTCGTAGCACAACTTTAAAGTTTCGATCCTCTTTTAATTTAAAAGTGTGGTATTTAGTGCCTTTTGATCTAAGCATATTTATCGCTGCAGAGTACTGCTCTTGTTTATTAGTTTGTACACGTACTTCGTTATTGGTAAAGCATTTTAGTAGATAGTTCTTTTTACCAATAGTGGCTGTTAATGCATCGGTCAGTGTTTTAATTTCTTCTGCTCCTTGAACATATATTGGCGGTGGTTTAACATTTTTTTCATTTGGTAACTGGGTAGAGGTTGTTGTTTTATTGTTTTGATTATTAACATTTTGGATGGTTTTATTATTTCCTGTGGAGTTAATTGAATTTGTCCCATTGTCGTCTGTATTGTCGTCTTGCGATTGCAATAATTCGAATCTGTTTGTTGTGTTTGTACTTGGTGCACTCAACCAGTAATTCTGTAGTGTTGTTTGTGTTGAGTTTTGAGTTTTATTTTTTTGTTTTTTATTGTTGTTGGTTTGCGATAGATTGTTTGGAGACTGACTGTCGCGGTTTCTTTTTAGGGATAACTGATCGGCGTTGTTGTTGGATTTTCTATTATGATTAAGATTATTTTGGGTAGGTGTTGTTATTTTTGTTTCTAATGACGTGGTTGAAACTGTTATTGGGTATGTTACTGTTGCTGTTGTTGCACATTTCAATGTTGAATTCGGTGTTGTTATCGAGTAAGTTGTTTGTGCTGATGACTCAGATGATGAGAGTGGTTCTGTTAGGGTATTCATTGTGGTTGTTGTTGCCGTTGGTGAAGCTATCGGTGCATTTGTTGAGTAAACTGGTGCTGTTGTGATAGCGGATGATGCAACTGTTGTTGTGGATGTGCTTTGGGTTGTTAGTGTTGTAGTTGATGTTGTTTTCGCCGTTGTTGGATTCGGTGTTTTTGGAGTTGTGCATTGTGCGCTCCAGGTTAGCGAATTTGTTGCGGAAGGGCATGTTAGTGAAGGTGAGCAAGAACGCGCTCTTACTTCGTTTGTAGGGATAGATGAGTGTATGGTAAAGTAGCCAATGTTGTTGGTATTGGACAGCCTTCGCTCGTTCGGAGCGTAAGGGATTTGGTATTATTATTACACTTTTCTATTTGATTATTTAGATCACTTCTGTATTTAGATGTATATATATATATGTTTGAATGCAATATAATAGAGTCACTGTCTCATATGTTTTGCAGGTTTGATAGTGGTGTATATATTTCAAATCACAGTACGAAAATTGAGAACGTCCGATCGCGTACACAGTTGAACTGATACTGACACAGTTGAACTGATACGATCGAAATAAATGGTCCACCAAATATTCATTTTTAGCGAAGCCTAGCCGGCTTAAATTGTCTTCATTTAATATTTGGCGCAATCCACTACAATCTGAACGGACTGGTGTTTCGATTGATCGCCAGTTCAGTTGACTGCTTGCCAAAATTTTTTTACATATGACTAAATAATTGCACCATATATTAATAAATGCATTTTACACACTGTTATTTTCACAAATAATGCATGATTAGTGCAAAGTATTCTAATTGACTTTAACTTTTTGAATTGCTTGGTTTCTTTCCTACTTCATATACATTATACATAGTAAAACTTTATTCCTAACATTTTCTGCAGCAGTTTCACTTTAATAGTGTGGCTTTATAGGTGAGGCACATTACTTTTTTTGTATGAGATGAGTCTTCTTATAACTTTATATTCTCTGGCTTTGTTTAATTTAACCAATGCAGACATTTATTAAAGATTGAAATAAATTGTCTTTCAAGTATTCACATTTAGCGTAGCCGGCTTAAATTGTCTTCATATAATATTTTCCACATTCCACTAAAATCTGAACGAATTGGTTTTTCGATTGATCGCTAGTTCAGTTGAATGCATGCCAAATATATATCTTATATTATCACTTCTCTTGAATTGGTTTGTGCAGGTAACCGACGAAAGGGAACCTAGACATCAGCTAGAGTAAAAAAAATGAGAAACGCTTTTAATTTTTTTATTAAACTTATTTTGTGTATCTTGTTGTCTAACATATTTTTTTTTTATTTTCTTTTTTTTTAGTCCAGCTGAAACGAGTTTGTTAATTAAAATTTTAGGAAAAGGTCTTGTGAATACAAAACATTCGCTTGATGTTCAACAAAAGGATCCAAACTCGCCCTTGCATTCTATTAAAAATTTTGAAGCTCTTCATTTGTAAGTAATTCAAATATGCTAAATATAATGAAATGCCGATGTTTTCAGCAATTTTATATTTTTAGGAAACCAGAGTTACTCAAGGGAATTTATGCAATGGGTTTTAATACACCATCAAAAATTCAAGAAACTGCATTACCAACATTGCTTGCCGATCCTCCTCAAAACATGATCGCTCAAAGTCAATCCGGAACTGGAAAAACGGCTGCATTTGTTTTAGCAATGCTAAGCCGCGTTAATACTTCTCAAAGCTATCCCCAGGTATGATTGTAAAAACTCAAAGGATTCCCGGAAACATTTTTTTTAAAAGTATTTTCGTCTAATCTTAGTTATGTCCGTTGATAGTATTAAAAAATTTGTAATTGAGTGTGCTACGGAAATGTCATTGATTGAACAAGGTAATTAATGGCAATTAATGATGGGGGATCTCAAAAAGCGTTTTCTCTTCCAACTTAAAGCTTAAATTAATTCTATCATTCTTTCTAATGTTTTAAATAGAATTGATGAGATGTTCATGTTAAATCTTTATCAATTTCTTTTAAAAATATGTATGAGTCATTTTGAGGATGTGTAACCAACATACTTTTTTTTTGTGATCTAACAATGTTATCCTTTGTGCCAAAAAACCACAATTTGCAGGAGGCAGTATTCTTTCATACCCTCGGCGATATTGCTATTTGTAAGTTTTATAGGTATTTATTAACCATTTCTTTAAACTGCTGCAGCAAGTTTTGAATATTTGTTCGCTCAGTGTCATTTGTAATTTTTGAATTTTGCTTGCATCGGCTTCTGAATTAAGCCTTTAGAAGAACTAGCCTTCCATGTATAGATTGTTAATTAAGAAGCGCGATAAAAGTTTCTTTCCATGCTTAAAAAAGCATTTTGTGGAATTGAACTTTAGCTTTACCAATTTTTTATTGTCGTTACGAGTGACGACTTCATTAACTTACGGCATAGTTTTATTTATATTTATGTATTTATTATTGTCTGTACCCGAGGTTTATTTTCGAGTACTTAATCTCGTTGATACTTTGAATATTGCCGAGATTTTTGAGTTCTGTTCTTTAAATTCGTCTGTAGTTATTCATTCCAGGGCGTCAGCCATATACGAGGGTTGTTTCAAAAATAAGGTTCCCACAGTTTTTACAGGGGTAAGAAATTTTGTGTTTTAAAAAACAAGTACCTTACGCCCTTAGCGAGTTTACCTCTTCGGCGATTTTGATTCTGAGTTAATTGTCGTACCTCTTCGAAACAACTTCGTCAGAGATCGACGGACGTCCGCTTCGATGTTCGTCGTGGATGTCTGCCCGGCCTTCTGAAAACTCCCTACACTATTTGCGGACATGTTGAACACTGATACATGTTTCCCCATAAACCGCTTGCAATTGGCGATGAATTTCTACAGGTTGCAACTTTTTAGCTGGCAAAAAACGGATTATTGCACGGTTTTCACACCTGGCGGTGACAGCGAGAATAGGTTCCATCCCGAACGGCTGTCTGAATGTAACTGAGCGTCGTAGAGAAGCGACGGGTTCTAGAGTGGGGAAACCAGTGCACACGGCGGTGTTGGCAGATTTTACCTACTGGCTCGCGCGGCAGTTACAGTGTTGAACCTTATTTTTGAAACAAATCTCGTATGTAATTGTTTTTCCCCTTGAGATATTCCACTGTAGAATTATTTTATTCCAATATCGTGCGAGTAAGTTTTGAAGTCCGAATTTTTATAGGAAAAAAATGTGACAATGATTTGTGGTCAGTTTTTACAAAAAAAAAAAACATGTCCATAGATATAAGATCTGAAGTGTTGTAATTACCAGGTGAATGCTACTGGCAATTCCATATTATCACATTTTTGGCTAACGACAGCTTCACAATCGTATTTGCTTGCATCTGTAGTAATACAGAATTCTTTATTAAGAGTTTAAGATTATTAAAAGCGTTTGTACATTCGAAAGGAACATTTTTTTACAAAGAAGTGTTATGTGGCGCGAATTTTCTGAAAAATATTTAACGAAATGTCTATAATAATTGTAGAATGCAATGAAACGTTGAGCGCTGTTGACGTCTGTTGGTACAGGGTAATTTTTGAGGGGTTAGACCATGGACAACTATTTTTTTTGGGCATTAGTCTTATAAAAAAGGAGTCAATTACAGCTGCGATGAAAAAAAATGCCATTGAAGGTTTGTTGACTTTTCTTGAAAATATTTGAAAAACATGGTCTTTACTAAGAAATTAAGACTGAAAAAATAGCACTATGATTAGACAATATAAAAAAATTTTAATTAATTTTTTAATTTTATCCAGCCAAATCGATCAAGCCGTTCTTAATTGATTAACTTTTACACACATTATTCCAAAATTTTTATAAGATTTGCCCTTAATAAGAACGAAAACCTTTCACACCGTACAAAACAAATTTGCGTTCATCCGATTTTTAAATAATACACCATTTTTCTAGGATCAGCCATTTCAAGCCAACTTCAAATTTTTTACCACATGCCTAGCAACTAAAAAAGTGTGGGATGAAGTTACTATTAATACAATTATTTCTAGTAATTGTTTATTTTCGGTTGATATCAAACAAGGTCGACTGGTCGTTTTCTTTGTAGCCTCCGTGGTATTGTCAATTCTTCTGTCGGTAATATATTTATATCACTGTTTTAGTGAGTTTGGGTGATGGCTTGGTGTCTTTTGTTGGTTTTCTGTATTTCTTCGTCAATCATTAGGTATCATCAGGTATCTATGTATGCCTTGGTTTGATATGTACCATGGCGCGTCTGCAATTGCTCTTAGAATTTTCGATTATTGACTTTGAATAATTGCAGTATTTGATTATTTCGCCGCTCCCCATAGCTATTCGTCACTATTCTTGTACCGAACGAAAAAGCAGGTAACAAGCAAGTTACAAGTATGGTTTTTGATTTTGAGCGCGAAATTATGCAAAGAAAATGATAATTTTGAAGGCGTGAAACACTTGCACTTCTTCTTTTAATGAAAATATAAGCCAAACAGAAACAAAAATAAAAAATACAGCTGGTGTAATTTTTACATAAAGAAATATTTCTTATTTAGTACACATTTTTTTTTAAAGCTTTTGCTGAGGCAGTTAACGAGTTTGCCATTTTACAACGTTTGCTACACTGCGCTAGTATAGGCCAAAACTAAGTTGGTTTGGCGCATTTGGAATTCGTATTGCCGGACTTGAGCCTTCTGTTGCTGAACTAGTGCATACCCGAGAACGCAAAGCATTTTTCCAATATGACAGGCTCTGAAACACACAACTTTTTTTTTGCGAAAACCCAAACATATTTTAATAACTTACCTCTTCCTATTTCGCCTCTGACCATGTTGGGCTCTTCAGGTCATTGAAATCTTGAGCTCCCAATCGCTCCCAATGATTTTAAATAACCCGTGGCGCCTGTGGGTTGTTTTATCGGGCTTGCAGCTCGGAATGTTGCTTGCAGAACTAAGTAGTTCAGCTGTTCTTTTATTGTCCGCTCAAATCTATTTTGCCTAGAAAAAAGATGAAAAGCATTAATAAATCCTATAAATTATAAATCAAGTTCAAATACTTACTTATTCGCGTTTTTTCTTCTATATTTTTATAGTAAAGTCAAAAGAACTTTTTTTAAACACTTAAACTTTCATGCTGTGACTGCTTGTGTGAAAATGCCATTCGGTACAAGTTTTGTAATTATCACAACTTTGTAACTTTTTTGAGACTGCACTTTGGTAAATAACTAAACTCTGTAAAAATTAGTAACGTAGGACAAATATAATATTTGGTTAAATAAATGAAATCAAATTTTATTTAAAATAAATAATAAAATCCTTGCTTTTCATAGAACCTTGTTTTTAGTGATTTTTAACATTCGATTTTGTACTTTATTCTCAAACTTGCCTTACAGAAATCAAATCGTTAACATTGCAACAGTAAAAATTACTTTTTTGGAAAGAAAATATTATGTACAGTCAACCAAACATTTATTCGTACACCCTCAAGTTGAAAGTTTAAACACCTGTAACTTAGCGCAGACTTAAGAGAATTGAACAAAACTTTTTTAATTATATAAATTAAAGTTTATTTTAATGTTTTTTCAGGTAAAATATCTCATATTCACCTTTGGTATTAATAAAAACTCAAAAAAACTAAAAAAAAGCACAAATTCACGCCAAAAAATTATTCGTACAGTAATCAAATTGATATCATATATTTTATCAAATAGTAAAAAAAAAAAAACAAATCAGTATTTTGTCGTACGTCATATCGCTTTAATGACAGCTTTCAAGCGACGGCGCGTACATCTTTTTTCCAATAAATCGCAAATGTGCTCTATAGGGTTTAAATCCGGTGACTGTGAGGATGTTTTTAGTTGCTTGCAGTGGTAAAGAAGCCATTCATGCACGATGTATGATGAATGCTTTGAGTCGTTATCTTGTTGAAAAAGGAACTTTCCCCTTGCAAACCCAAGTTTCGTGGCACTTGCATGAACATTATTTTTTAGGATGTCCAGATACTTGTAATTATCCATCCTATCAGTGATGAACTTCAGTTGGCCGACTCCAGATGCACTCATACATCCCCAAATCATCACGTTACCACTTCCATTTCGGTATAACATTTTTCTGCTGCAGTTCTTCATTTATCTTTCGCCAAATTTTTGGAGGGCAATCAGGTCCAAAAACATTAAATTTCGATTTATCACTAAACAACACATTATTCCAAAAAGAATCTGGTTTCTTAATGTATTCGTTAGCAAACTCCAACCTCTTCTTTTTGTTGGTCTTCGATATGAATGGTTTGCTCCGCGCAATTCTGCCATGATAACCAGCTGAATGCAAGCAGTTGCGCACATTCTTGCAGTTCGCGGTGTATCACTGTGGTTGAAATTTTTAACCACAGAAGCTAATATATGGCGCTCATCTCGTGATGTCAGTATTTTAGGCCTGCCAGCATTTGCATGTTTTTGTATCAATTCACCACTATTAACATAATTGTTGGTAATGCTCTGAACAGTTGAGTGCGCTCTACCAATTACTTTTGCAATTTCCCGAAGAGATCTGTTTTCCAAGTACATTTATACTATAAATTTTCGCATATCAAGTGATAAATCAGTACTTCGACCCATTTTGTCCAACTCTAACCAAATTCCAATTGACTATGATATTGAAACGACGCCAAATGCTAAGAATAACTAATGCCATTGCATATTCAACGAAATGGGCTAAAACAGACACGCCGATTACAGTTATTTTTGCAGTCACAATATTATAACCGACGTATGTACGAATAAATATTTGGCGTGAATTTGCCTGTTCTGCCGTTTTGTCTGGAATATTTTCAATCAGAGTAGAATAACGGTTTATTTCCTTTTCTAATTACATAGAGCATATACTTATCTTACAGTCCCTACAAAAAAATTTTCAAAAACAAAAAACGCAAGGGTCTGAACTGCTCATTTTTGTTTGTCATGAAGGGTGTACGAATAAATGTTTGGTTGACTGTATATACGCATAAAACCACATGAACAGTATAATTTTTTTCCAAAGAAGAAGCTCGTCAACTATAACTGCTGTTTTTTTAACGGCACTGTATATCAATAATATCCGGTGCCGAAAAATATGCTTAAAAAATACCGTTTTAAGCGCTTAAATATGCTTATAAATATGCTCAAAAAAACAATTATTTTTATTTTTTATGACAATTTATTTCAAAAATAAATTTGAATACTAGCTGCGAACGAACGCGTTTACTTAAATCGAGTGCTTACTATTCATCAAATAACCAAACAATCGAAAATGTCTGACGCTGCACTTAACAAGCGTAGTCTATCGAAGGTGGGCTACTTTACCATAAAGTCGCCTACAATCACCACCACAAAAGGTCATTTGTCCATTTTGAGGAACATAGATCGAGCCAAATCTTGCGCTTCTATACCATCTTGGAACGCATAGTGCACAACTCCCACATCAACATTACCTCCAACAATAGCAACGTAGAAATTCAGAACATTACAAATAATCTACAAAACAACACAAAGACAACAACTAAAAGAAACCGTAACTCTCCAGAAAAAACAACGCAACAGTTAAACAGTAACAAAAAAAAAAATAATAATAATAATAAAAACCCCACCAAACCATAAACAACACAACAAGACTCATCACAAACAATTCTACAACATTACTGGTTGAGCAAAGCAACTGCTTTATAAAATAGATTTGAAATTTTATCAATAACGGAATAACGGCATAATCAGAACATAAACAAAGAACGCGAGCACAGTATCACAGAAGAACAAATCACATCGCAAATACAAAATGCGCAAGAAAAAAATAAGCAAACCTCCCCCAATTTTCATTCAAGACGCGGAAAACATAAGTGCACTTACTATTGCACTCAAAAAAGCTGTAGATAAAAACTTTATCTTGAAGTCTTATCCGAACAACAAAGTAAGGATACAAACTTCGGAATCCAAACATTACAGAGAAATTATAAATTTACTAGCTGACCCGGCAGACGTTGTTCTGCGCTTTTCGGGTATATAAATATTGAAATCAGCGGACCTGGCAGATGTGATCCTACGCATTTCTACAATGTACCCTATATCTTCGCTGTCCCTTAAAAACGTATCAACTTTCATCAATCTATATAAAGTAGTTTTTTACATAAATAGTCCATTTTTACATAAATAGATGTAGATAGTCAAATATGTTAATTTATTGGCTTAGCGATTAATGATGTTTCTTGTCTTTCCGTTCGAAGAGAAAACGAACAGCGCCGATGGCTTACCTACTCTCGAGCAAGCCAAGTACAACTGCCCATGCGAAAAACATGGCAACTCAATGTTTATTCCACATACTGCCAACGATTGGCCTTGCGGTTTACTGAAACTGAAGATGCTTAAATTTAGACCGCAAATGGGTCGATATCATTGATATTCTTGGAATGATAACATCCTCACCTTTGAGATTTCCTATGATTATTGTTGCTTCAATCAGGTTATTCATCAGCTTCTTAACAGCTAGTCTTGTTCCATTGCAAAGTTTCGGTTGGTTCAGGTTCCGTAACATGATTATCACCGAGCCGACCTTGAGCTGCAAATTGTGCGGCGGTATTGCTGGCAAATACAATAAGTTCAGAAATTCAACTGGATAATTGAAGATTTCATCTGGATCGATAATTGAATCGATCAACTTAATTGAATGCAATTAGCCAGCGATTTGACTTTGAATTTTTATGTTCAAATCGTGAACGTCCTTATTTTTCCAAGCATGGTTTTTGTAATTCACAGCAATATTCGGGAACACTTTTATGATCAATTCTTGTTTTTAGATAGTTGATTGACAAAAATTAAGTGGGAACGAAATAAGGCCCGTGGAAACGTCAACTGGAATTTTTCCATTGCCAATGTTTAATAATTGCGTGGAAAACACTTCCGCCGATTCGTCATTTTGTAACTCTACTCGCATATTCATTGTTAACTTTAGAGTTTTCACGTATCCAGGAATTCGATGACATTAAGCAAGCTTTTATTTTATCAGCTGCTGTTGATCTTAGAATGACGCAGCGTTTGCCGAAAGTCGCCAGCTAGGAGAATCATAGCACCTCCAAAGAGCTCCTGATTATTGCGCAAATCTTTCA
>JBAMBQ010002050.1:0-72356 GCA_037044495.1 Stegana nigrithorax
TATGTGCAGCTATACCAGTAGTTGTGCCATTACAGTCAATAGCAGATGACGATGCAGTCGCGCCAGTCCCAGCTGCCCATTGCATCTCACTCTCGGTGTCAAGGACGGCTTTTCTAATAGCCTCGCCTAACAAAGCTTTTTTTTTTGATGTCATATTATCTGACTTTGTTGCCTGTGGCTTGCTTTTCATGGCAATCCTAAAAGTATGCCACTCTTTTTTTTTCCCTCTTGAGCAGAGTAAAAGTTCAAGCTCCTATCTGGACTTGAACCTAATGGTCCGAAGCTTAACAGCTGGTTTTGTTTACGTTTGCCGGCACGTGGCCGCTGCCAGTGGAGCCTCAATTTTAGTGAATTTGTTCCGAATTATTATACACCGTATTGAAATCAATTGTTTGTTTATACCGACGTTTAATGCGTTACGTTTGTACGACGCGCACACATACGTTTTTACAATTTGTTTTTACAATTTGCTCTGATGCGGACTTTGCATACACGCGCTCAAATAGAACATCCGACACACGCGACTGTCAAAGCCGAAAAACAAAACTAATATGCATAAAACTTACAAACAAAAAATCACAAAAAACAACATACACACATACACATTGCAAAAAAACGCAAATATATAAAATAAAAGAAATATAACAAAACAAAAAAAAAAAAACACAAATATTGGAGGAAAACTGCAATCATGCGATTATATGGTACACGATTCGCGCAAAAGTGTTTAGCAAATGCTACATTTGGCACGTTCGATAAAGTTCTAGTACTTGCTGTTCTTTTTTTTTTAATTTATTTAAATATTTTCCCCTTTTTTTGGCATTTTCTTGCACCCTTTTGAAACTATGAAAGTACCAGCATAAAAAAGCAGCAAAGTCTGTGACACGCTTAGATCTAAGAATTTATTTTTTGCTTTTTGTTAAAGTGGATAAATTTTTAGTCTCACCTAAATTTCCAGAAGGCTCAAGCACACTTGCATGCATGAGTTTGAGTGACTGACTTTATATAGCCAGCGGAACCTTGAAGAACTCGGAAACTAACATACTTTGGTGGAGTAAAGACAAATTCCCGCCTGGCACATACGTCAAACTGCTAAGGAGCAGCGCCAATTTCGTCTGCATTTCAGTGCTGTGACATATATGCACACACACACACACACATACACACACACATACATATGTACATGCATACATATAAATTACTTAGACTTGTGAGCTCCACTGTGTCCTTTAAGTCAGCATGATGTTTGACATTGCGCAGTTGAGTACTTTATGCGTGCACTGTAGCAGAGTAATTGTGTTTTTAGCCGTGTTATGTTTAAGCGTTGCCTAGCTGCAAACCGCAACTTGCCGCCTGAATTGCTCCACTAGGGCGCCGCGCCATTCATCACAGCAATCAAATGTACAAGACGGCGAAAAACGCGCAGCGTTACATCAACTTGGATCGATTTGCCTGTTGGGATTTTATTAATGCGTAGGCAATAATTGTCAATTAGTTATAGTTAAAGCGTTTGCCTGCTTCTGCTTTTGCATAAGTCATACTTTTGCTTCACACAAACTAGAGATGCCGAGATGCCTATGTATGTGTGTGTGTGTATGTGTTTGGGGTTTGTAAGCCAGCACATACACTTATGCAATAATAATAATGACACCTACACACACACACACACACACACCAACACATACATGGCGCGTATTTGCTTGCTGTCTCCATGGATTGCAAGTCGCTTTGGTGCCTTCATTGCCTTGACGCCTGCCATGCCTGTCTACTGACTGAATTTTTCTTGGCTTTGGTTTATTTTTTTATTTGTTATTTATATTTTTTTTTTTTTGTTATTTCTTGTGTAGCCAAATCCCGCACAGTACTGTTTATTTGCATATGTCTGCCGTCCTGCCTGCCTGCCTTCCTGTCTGGCCCTGGCCCCACTGTCTGCCGCGCTGGCCGTCAACTATTCACGCATGCCGTATACAATCATTGCTTGATTGAATTTATTTAAGCATATTTGCACTGGCGCACGCTACGAAATGTCGTTATGTAATGACGTGACACACTTCGCATTGATTCCGACATTAAGTGTTATGACTAAGACTTAACAGGCGACATTTATTAGCATTGCTGCCTGGGCATGGGCCCACTGTGGCATGTTGTCGCTTCTTGTCGCTTGTTGTTGCTTTTATATAAGACCCTCATGCGCATAAAAGCTTTACGTGCATGTGCCTACACCTAATAAGCTGATTTTCTCTTGCCCTCGCCCGCTCCCTCCGTCATGTTTTCAGTTTCGTTGCGTATTTTTTTTCTCTTTTTTTAATAATGAAAATCAGCATGTTTTGCGTAACCGCATAATAAAAATAAATAGCTAACGTGTGCGCAATAATGTGCATTTGCCGGCGCAATTTCGCTTAGATCATATAAAAGCCATAAGCCATAAGCATGCGAATAATTTAGTTTGTTGCACAGTGTTACACAAAAACAAAAAAAAAAAAAAAAAACAAACCAAACAAAAAACAAAATGAAGCTTTTTACGTTGCCAATATTTGGCATGAAATGTAATGTCATGTAAACCCATGTGACAGTCCACAGTCCGCCAACTTTAATATTGTATTGCCTAAGTGGGCATGTGTTTAATATTAGTTAAGCAACATTTTCGGTTTTGTTTAATTTTGAATTTATTTAAATTATTTGCATTTAATCCAGTTAAATGCAAACAACTGAGTGAATGGCTTTTCAAATATGCAAAACCTATTACAGACTATGGCTCGCATTTGAATAAGCCGCAAATGTAACAGAACTTAATTCTTTTTTTTTTATAAATTTATATATAAGCACATGCTACATACACACACACAGTGAGCACACGCTATGGTGTACAACTAAAAGTTAATACCTAATAAAGCCATAGGCAAACTAAATGCCCCAACAGTCTGCTCTGCAGCACATAAGTGAACCGCACAACTGTGTCCATGCTTACTGTAAGTGAGCACAGTGTTGCCTGGCATAAACACACAAACACGATAAGCACACAATGCTTAAATTGTACATAAGTGCGTCAGTGCGCCAAAGATACGCATCTAAGCCAACTTGCCAACGTAACTAATTCGCCATGCCCAGTTCACAAAGCACAGAGCACAGAGCACAGAGCAGACAGCAGACAGCATAGCAAAAGCACATAAACCCAAAAAATAATTAATATGTCTATTTATACCAAACTGACCAAGTGCGCACACAAGCCGCGCACCCCGCTGCGCAGAGACTCGCTTGGAGCCGCACAATACACGCGCGCACATACAAAGGCCAGACCGGGGCAGGCCAGTCTTGTGCCTACAAAGACTTTTACTTGGCTTTGCTTTGCTGCTGTGCTGTGGCCGAGTTGTCTGTTGTTGTATCTGTTGTTTGGCAGCTGCTGAAATTGGCAGCGTAATTGCAGCGCACCAGCAGTCAGCAGTAGCCGTGATCGTCTAGTGGTTAGGACCCTACGTTGTGGCCGTAGTAACCCAGGTTCGAATCCTGGTCACGGCAATGCAATACAGAGTTGCATTGTCACGGAGCTGACTTCATATTTATGTTTTTTCCAAATATTTTTATTTTTTTTTTTTGACTACCCTAACTAAATTAGATCATTTAAAAATGCAAAGTTGGTTTTACTTCGCATAGTGCTGGGGAAAGCTGTCAAAACACTTTACCTTTTTTGCCTGACCGAGCAGTCGAGTAATTCTATAGCAATATTATTTATTAATATTGCAGCAGCGTCCATAGTTTATTTTTTGTAGTCTCCCAAATGTTTTTGATTCATATAATTAATTAGTTTTGTGTACATGGCAGCTGTCATACACAAAATATTTATATATGAATAAATGCCTGTGACGCTTAATTTTTAACGACTTAATCATAACATGCTACATCTACCCCCAGTTAATGGTATGTTGTACTTATTGCGTGGGCAGGTGTACAATGGGAAAAGAATTTTAACGCTATTATTAAAAAACGCTTTATTTTAGAGAGTTAGTGACCGTGGCCGTGACAGGTTCAAGAAGCACTACAGGAAATTAGGCAACATGAGTACAATTCGATTATGAATTAAATTAATTATAGAGCTGCAGCCACAGTCAAAAGGTATCGGATATACTTAATTATGTGATTAAAATAGACACACAAACTGAAGGTTGCTTTGGGGTGCGAGTGTGGCTGGCGTTTGGTTGCGAGTGTGGGTTTGTTTTCTGTGTAAGACATACAAGTGACATTAGGCAAGGAAATGTCAATTTGGGTTACAATGGCGTCGCAGGATTAATTGAACTAATAAACATGCGGCAAAACAAGAATCAACGCATATGACAGTGCCTATGTATGTGTGTGTGTGTATGTGCGTGTATGTGTATGTATGTGGGTGTGTGTGTCACTAAGTAGATGAACAGATTATGTAGACAGACACAACTAATACAGAGTAATGCAAATGTAACATACATGTACACATATGTGCTACACATTAAAAAATAAAATTCAAATGAAATACAAAAAGAAAACAAAATAAAAAATAAAGAAATTTCTATGCAGGCAGGCGCCATGTGTCATTTGCTCATTAAGCTCATTAAAATTACACAAAAATGTAATTAACGTAATTTGTTATATTTATTATGCATATTTGTGTACACGCATGTACATTTGCAGCAAAAAACGCCGCCCAGGACGCCAGGACTGCCAGACAGCGGACAGACTTGCCACATATTCTATTAACACTCGCGTTTAATTATCTGCGCATTATCTACTTTACTTTTTTGATTTCATTTTTCTTTTTGTGCTTATATTTTCACACAGCCACGCTAAAGCGTAAGCTATTTTTTATATTAATTTGAGCGTGATAAAACAGATAAATGCTATTTAACACATGATAAAACAATTATTAAATGCATGCAGGCATGTTATATGGCCTAAGCGACGCAGTGTAAGTTGCAAAAGAAGTTCATTGAACGCCAAAGCGAAATTTATTTTTAATTCATTTATTAAATAAAAGTCGCAGCAGCATATTGCATGCACAACTGTGTTAAATTGTTAAATGAAATGTAATAAATGCAAATAAAAATTTTAGGAATACAAAAAAAAAAAAACACAAAAAAAAAAGAACTAATATATAAATAAAGCTTTAAAATGTTGCAATAAAATTGTGTAGAGCGAGCAGCTAAATGCCGTATACATCGACAATAAAGCTAAAGCCACGCGATCTCTGACTCTTAAAGTGTATTTTAGCGTATGGAGCATGCGGACCGCCGGACATTAGCTGCGCGAAGCCGCCCTTGCCGCCGCGTATCTGATCGGTGATGACGATTTGTGTAATCATGCGTGGATATCGGCCGCTCTGTAGTATTGTCGACAAGCACAAAAAAAAACGAAATGAAATGAAAAAATGAAAATCATGTCAAAATGCGCAAAGCTGCGCGACTCAAGTCGTTGCACATGGTGTGCACATACCTTTGGTCGGAAAACGTAATCACGCGTAACGACACGTAAAAATTTGGACTTTTCAGTGATTATGGCACGCTCCAGATGCGCGTCCCTGAAACTGCGTGCGCCCCACGTTATGCTGTGGCTCTGCGCCTCTGCCGCGTATATGGCGAAGCACAGCAGCGACAGTATGCATGTGATTTTCATAGCGTTATCGTTATCCGTTATCGCGTTGGCCTCAAAGTGCAGCGGCTGTGACTTAAACTAATTAACTGCGCCTCTTGGCATATTTTTTGCTTAACTTATATATATTTTAAAGCATATGCCTGCCAGTCATACTCTGCTGTGTGTTTATTGTATTATGCACTTTTATTCACTTGCTATTCACATTGCCTTGCAGCTGCACGCATGTTGTTTTATAGGTTAGCCTTTTGTTCAAGTTTTTTTTTTTGTTTTATTTGATTTTTCGTAATTTTTCGCATTAACTGCTTAACAGTTGCGCATATTTTATTCACAAAACAAAAAACAGCACAATAAAAAAATGAGTGCTAAAAAAAAAATCGCTGTTTCTTTTGTTTAGTTAAATGTTTTTTTGTTTTAATTACAGACATGCAGCAGTTTTATTGTTAACGTCTTACAAACCAGCACACCTAAAAGTAGGCAATGGAAAATAAGCACAACGCGTTGTTGCCAAGCTGCACAGCCAGCGCATGCACTTTAACAGTACGTCCACATTAGCAGCTGTTAACGCACCATTTAGCGTTAAGCCGCTGTTAAATTATTAACAGCCGCATTTTAAAGACATTTAACCTAATTTGAAAATAATTTTTTTTTTTTTTTTTTTTTTTTGTTTTAACAAACAATGCACAAAAGACCACTTGAAAAGTTTCAAACGTCGAAAAAAAAAAGAAAAACAGAAATAAATAAATAAACAGAAAAAAAAAACAATAGCAAAAAAAATGAAAAATGAAAAAAAGTATGGCGAAAAACTAATGAGCTTAATTCAATGCCTGTTGAAAAGCGTTAAGCGTAGAGCAGAAAAAATAGCTACACACTGCGCTATTGTAAGCTGAAGCGAACGAACGAAAATTGTTATGACAGGTAAATTGCTTAAGGATAGACAGGCAAACAGTCGCCTATAGACCTAAATAAGCGTTACATACTTACAAACGTGCTCACTAACCTGCATACAGATGTATGTACATGCATACCTACATACAATTGTATTCCTGACAGTGTGAACAGCGACAGAGAGACAGCAAGGCAGAAGGACAGACAGACAGACAGACAGACACAGAGACAGACAGAGAGACAAAAAAGCAGTCAACGAACCAACCGAGCAGGCAAGCAAGGAGCAAATGTACGAACCTACAAACGAGCTTACAATATGTAGAATAGCGCGCACGGGTCTGTAATGGGAAGCAGGATAGCGAGAGGACGAGGGACGAGATGGTTGGCAATGTGCACAGACAGCTAGATAAGTACCGTTAGGGGCGCATTAAACATGCAAATGTCAAAATAAATTATAGCAAAATACTTTGCACGGCAGAACCTTTGCCACAGGCAGAGGACCTTAACAAAGCGCAAATACACGTTTAAAGGTTAAAACGAAATTTTATACTACAACAAATATACATACACACAGACACACAGCATAGGGACACGCACATACATACATAAAAACGCTCGCATATATTTCTGCTACTTTTGCAATGTTATTTTTTTGTTATTGTAGTTGGCTATTTTGTAGTTGTTGTTGTTATTGTTGTTGATGTTTATTTTATTTAACTTTTTTATTTATTTGTTTTAGTCTCTTTTGTGCTCGCCAATGACTTTATGCATAATCTTATTAAATATATATTTGCTGGCCATTGCACGCCCCGAAATGTATTCGGCTACGATTTATATTTTTTTTATGACAATTTGTCTATGCACACACATAAGCACAGAGGCACATACACACACACACACACACACACACACATGCGAGTATGTGGGTGTATGCCCAAGCGATTATGCTGCAAAATCATATATATTTCGTTTGGTTTTTTCTCCTTCTTTTATTTTCTGTTTTTTGTTTTTCTTTTATTTTCTAACGGCCAACGCATTTTTAAGTCAATTTGAGTGTGTGTGTGTCTGTGTGTGTGTGTGAGTGTGCGTATGAGCAACTCGCTTTGAGTGCTTTGTGTGTTTTATTTTTTGTTTGTTTGTTGTTTTTGTGTAAGTATAACACCTACACAAGCATTTGCTAAAGGATTATATTACAGCAAATCAGTTAAGGCAACAAGACAACAAAACCCAAGCAGCCGCAAGCAAAATGAAAAATTCGCTTATGTACACACAAATGCTCATGTATGCATATGCGTTGCCGTGTATGGGATCTTTTTTTTTTTTTACAGTAGCTGCCAGCAATTTATTTAACTCTGCCTTTTGTGTTTTGTTTCCTTTTTTATTTTTTAATGGTTTTATATTTTTACGATGCATATATGTATGTAATATACTTATGTACATATATACAATACCATATATGTATATGCTGATATGCATGTGTGTGTGTGTGATTTTAGTTTGCCATTGACAATGCTGTAAGCAGCAAACTTAAGCCTCAGCACTGTCACGATATAAGGTTTTGCATGCGACAATGACATGCGCTTGACTGACTGCATGCCAATCAATTAAAAACAATTTTATTGCATACTTTTGTGCGCGCCACAACATGGCAACTTTTGCCATTGTCAAATGTAATATTGTAATTACATGTTGGCGTGTGCTCCTGTTCTTGTGTTATTGAATCGTTGGGTTCTTCTGCGCTGGCTGGCACAAACAAAGCAGCCAAACCGACACCTGACACTGCATAAACAGACGCTGCTGGCGACAATAGCAGCAGCACCAGCGGCAGCAGCAGAAAGCAGCAGGAGCAAGAGCAGCGACGGCAGGAAGCAGCAGCAATTGTAGCGTTGACACACTTAGCACGCAGTTAAATTATTTCACGCGCGCGTGATTGGCAACATTAGCGACCAACACGTATGGTGCTGCTGCAAAAAAACACTCACACACACACACACACACACACACAGACACACACACAGACACCCACATAGCAAGAACAACTACAAAGTAACAATAGCAGCAATGACAATGTTGACCAAGTGCGCAGTTTGCCTGGATTTGTGTTGTACTTTACAAATACAATAAATAAATAAATAACAAAGCACACTAAGCGCAAAAGTGTCAACAAAAAGGAACAACGCAAGGTAACTCGAAAAGCGTCACATAGCAGCCATGACAGCAAAAGTAGCAAAAGCAGCAAAAAACAAAGGACAAAGGGACAAAGGGACAACAATATCAACAACATTGTCTGTAGTTATACAAAAGGAAACTACGCTGTCACGGTGGCAGCCACTGGGGCGTGGCAGGCTCTGAAAGCACTGAATTGCACCTGAAAAATTTCCTTTTTAATTAGAGTCTGCGTGGCGACGTTGCTGCCTTATAAGGCGAAACGACGCATTTGCTTATATATACATACAGGCAGACACACATTGTTATTGTTGTTATTGTTGTTGTTGTTGCTGTTGTTGTTGCTGTAAATTACAGTTAAATATCTTAATTGCGCATTTGAAGTGCCACGCATAAAAGTTACAAAGTAAAATACACACAAATCTTGGCAGTCACAAGTCGCGCGTCAGGTTACGCTTCTGCCTGGCGTTGGCAAAATGTAAGCGCAATAAGTATTCATCCACGTTGTTGTATTTTTTTTATCTTATTTTTTTTTTTATATACTTTATATTGCGCATTAAAAATATTCTTAATGTTATTAATAAAAGTAAATTGCCAACGTGACAAACAATTTAAAACTGCAAAGCCAAGGCAAAAAATATTATATTAGTTGCTGACTTTGTGGGAAGAGCAGTAAAACGTTTATATGCCTAATGCAGGCAGTTGATTAGAGTTACAGCAGCATGCATGAGTAAGTAGAGTAGATTTGTGAATTATTTGCAAAACAAGAGATTCTCATATATAGGCAAATTGAAACATCAAAAAGTTTGCTTGATTTACTGCAGTCAAGTCAAGTTAATGCAGCTGCAATGACTTGGTTGCACAGGCAACAAAGGACTGCTGTAATTAAATGTGTAATTTAAAGCTTTAAACAATTGAATACGCAACTTTCTTAATTAAATATTTGCTGTTATAGTGCAGTAACTGGAAACTTGCTTACATTCCTTACATACTCACACAAAGTGTTATGACATACATACATAACTGATAATATAAAATTACAGTAACGCTATGTGTTTGAGTTTTACGCTTGTCACTCATAATTAAAGGGAGTTTTGCTGCTGCAATTCGATACCCACAAATGTGTTTAATCGAAGTTAGTTGTCGATTACAGCAAAAGTTATTTTTTAAGGCAGCCAACCATAAGACATATATATACTATATATACATATAATATATATATAAGCCACATGGAACTGTAAAGTTAGCGGCTGCCATTTTGTTGGCACTTTTCAAAAGCAGGCAAAGTGTCAAGTTTTAACTTGCTAAGCGCGCATGTAGGCAATTCTGAAGTGCAGACTGTCTACGCAAGTCTGCGCTACGCACTTGTCACACTAATTAAAAAGACACTTCAATTAATTTACGACAATAATAATATAAACTGTGCCATTTTCTGCTGTTGTTGTTGTTGTTGCTGCTTGGTCGCTTGCAGGCAAAACGCGCACAGCTGTGCATTGAACTGCCAAACAAACTGGCAGCCGTCCAAGTAGTTTCTCACTTTTCAGTTCGCAGCCAAAACGGCCAACAGTGCCGCCGACGTTGTCGCTTTATTTCGAGTTCAATGAAACAATTTTGTGTACACCATAAAATTTTTAAGTGTGCTATAAACCGTACAAGTGTGTAAATATAAATATGCTTTCCTTTTTTTACTTATTTATATTTATCTTTTTTTATTTTTAAATAATCGTCTAGTATAGAGAAATGCAAAAGACATGAAAGTATAAAAAATTATTTATGCAAGCGAAAATGTAGAATCAGCAGCAACAACAATAGCAACGACATCAGCAGCAGCAAAGTAAGTGATATGCAAAGTGTGCTCTGTTGCCTGCACGTTTTCATTTAAGCCAATTAAGCGGTAATAACAGCAACAACAACAACAACAGCGACAAAAAAAAAAAAAAAGAAAAACCAACAAGAACAAAGTAAACGGCGCTACAAGTGACACTTACGTTGTGTATATAACAACAAATTGTGGCCACATCAATGCACACCAACTGCACGTACAGTTACGCACGAAAGTATGCATCGCCTGATCGCAGCGATTACTAAAACGCCTAGCGTAAGCGGCAGGCGATTATCAATAGTCTAGAATTTTATATAATTAACTGCGCCAAAAATGGTGTTGAAAAAAAAAAAGAAAAGAAAACTCAAAAATAATGACGACGTATACTTTTGTGCGCAACTATAACTATAGCAGAGCGTTGCTGCTGCTGCTTATGTGTATAAGCGAAAATTAAGCAATAAAGTGGCAGACAGCTGAGCGAGCATAAAGAAATCAAGCCACAAAAGGAGTAGAAGAAGGCACACAAGCCGACAGGCAGACAGACAGCAGGCAAGCGTAGAACAGGCAGTAGACAGTTAGGCAGATGAGCACAGGCAAGCAGCAGGGCAGATAGCTGATAGGCAGACAGCTAGGCGGGCAAGCAGACAGCTGAGGGTTGGGCAAGCAGTCAGGCAGACTGGCAGACAAGCAGACAAGCAGGTACAGGCAGACAGGCAGGCAGGCAGGTAAATAGGCAGGCAAGCAGTCAGCCAGTTAGAACACATCAGCAGCACTTCACGCGGCGCTGTGCTAACTCACTTTGGCGCTACAATTACCCAAACCGTCGTGTAGCTGCGCATATTCACGCACGACACGTTTAATGTCTTTGTTTGTTAGCATTTGGTTTAGTTTTCGCTTGTAGTATTTATGCGTTGCCTTTTTTGCACATGCTTGCAGTGAAAGTTTTGCTTTTGTTGTTGTTGGTTTTTATTTCGTTCTTTTTTTTGTTTGTTTTTATTTTGTGTTTTATATGATAAATAATATTTGCTTATGACACTTGACGCCACAGCAAAGCAGGCGAGGCGGCAAGTGCACACAAATGCCACAAATACGCATAAATACCATTTAAAGTGTAAATATGTTAAACGGCGTTTATGGCATACACAAGTGTCAGTTGGCTGTCAACGTCAACTGACTAACATGGGTTGTTGCTTCTTTTTTTCTGCTGTTGCTTTGGCTGTTGTTGTTGTTGTTGTTATTGTTGCTGTTAGCTGAGACTTTAACGCTACGCTTTGGCATTGCTTTGGCACTTTGGCTTTTGGCGCGTTGTCATATGCAGCTTAAACAATAAAAACGTATTTGCCATGTCATGCTATGCCAAGCCGCCGAGCCGAGGCAAGCCACAGCCACGCCGACAACGGCGAAGACGCGTTTAAAAAAAAAAACAAAAAAATAAACAAACAAAAAAGATAAAACAGGCAGAGCAACGAAATACACTGAATGCGCATACGCTGTGTTGGACACAAGTGTAGCGACAAGCGCGCATTAAGCAGACAGACGGACAGGCGGACGGCCGGGCAGGCAGGGCAGGCAGGCAGGCAACAACAACAACAACAACCACGTAAAGCTTATAAAAATGACAAACAGACAAAGGCAGCAGCAGACAAGCTTAGTTAAATTTTTTGCAAACTTTGCTGCTCTGCTTTTTTATTTTCTCTTGCACTGCATTGCCAGGCAGCAGCACAAACGCACAGCGCAGGAAGTTATGCGTGTTGTTGTTGTTGTTGTTGTCCTTTTTTGCTGTGCGGCTGCTTGGCTTGCTTTTTCGTACTTGTTATTATTTAATAAGACTGCAGCAACTGGTTGTCACTGCCCCAACTGCCCAACTGCCATTGCAGCGCAGACTTTGGCACAGGAAGTCTTTTCTATTTTTTTAAGGCTTGCCTATTATTTATTAATGCCATCAACACATTAACTCAGACACATGCAGCAGTAGTCAAGTGAAAGAAAGGAAGAGAGAAAATAAGAAATTATGACAGCTGCAGACAGTGCAGCGCATATGAATCAGTTTTTAATATTTTATGCCTGCACTTTGATTGCAATTTGCGCGGCCAGCCATGTCCTTGTGTGAAAATGCACTTAACTGATTTAAGCACTGCCGGTGCCAACTTGAAAATTGCCTCAACTTAAATATATTTGTATTATATTCTTTTTGTTATTTTCTTTCTTTTTGTGTTGTATTTAACATATTAACAACAGTTACATGGCAGCAGCAAAGAAAGAAAAAGAAAACGTTTCACTTATTTTGCATTTAAATGAACTGCCAGTGCATTGGCGTGTGTCCTTTGCCAATGCCTTTGCCGCTTTGGCAATTGGCCAGCGTACTTAAATGGCTGTCATTGTTGCCGTTGCCGTTGTCGTTGCCCTTTGCGCGTTTTTATTTAAATTATTATTATGACTAACGTTTGCCACACGCTTTTTCACTTTGTTACTGTTGGCGGCTGGGGGGAGCGGGCTGGTCATATAAATGACTGCTTTATGCATGGCAGCTCGGCAGCATGGCATGTATGGCGCAAGGAACTGTGTGTGTGTGCTCAAGTGTCCCGATTGCTTGCAGTTGCTTATTAAGTTGCTCTGTTTACTGTTCCTCCTCTGCTTTGACTTTTTTGTTTTTTTCTTTTTGCTTTTATTTAATTTGTTTTTCTGTGTTTGCTCGTTGTATTTTGTTACAATTTGTACAATTCTGTTATTATTATTGTTGTTGTTGTAACTGCGCATGGTATATTCGCATGCTGAGCAGTCACGCGCATCTTCTAGCAAATGTGCGTACTATTGTGCGACATTGTAGATTTTTCGTTTTATATGCAAATGCCAATTGCTAACGGCACTGATTACATATATTTCGTCTTGTACGTGTGCTTCTTTTTATTAGTTACTTTAAATGTAATTTATTATTTATACTGACTGCAATTTCATCTGCCAGCAGCAGCAGCAGCAGCACAGTACAGTACACCAATGTATGGCAAAGTACGTACATACGAACCTGCATTTGTTGCCATGCAGACGCTACAGTGCGCCATGCCATTGCCAATTGCATAGCTATAAAAAAAAAAAAAAGCAGAAAACAAAAAAAAAAAATACAAGAAATTGTTATTTATGTCATTATAAAAGATTTTCTTATATAAAGCGCAAAACTGCAGCAAAAGTGTTAACGAACTTTGGCAAATGCAGTCGTTTTCCTATTTTCCCCATTTTCATTTGTTTTTGCTTTATTTGTCGTTTTTTTTTTTTATTTTCCATTTTTTTTTATTTTTCTTTTTTTGCTTTACTTGCAGCAATTGTGCAGTCATGCTGCTCATTGCGAGTGTTTTTAGTTGCGCGTACGTGCTTAAGCACAATTCTGCCGCAACGTGTGTGCCAAAGCTTTGTAAAAATAACAAAAAGAAACTTGCGAGTCTCATTTCTTGCTTCTGGGTTAAAACATTGCAGCATATATGCATGTACATATGTGCTCATATATTAAAACGCTTAAGATGAAGTTCCAAACAACGTCACAATTTATTATTATTTCTATATTAATGTTAACATTTCGCTGCATTCAACGGTTTACGTGGCTCAATTACTTTGTATGTGTTGGCATATTGTAAGTAAATCCCGCTGGCAGACAAGAACCAAACTTTTTCGCCAAGTGTGGCTAATCCAATGCATGCTTATGCTCATTTCCAATTCGCATTTTCTTTAAGTATGTCAATTTGCTGCATATCGAATAAGAAAATATGAAAAAAACAAATAGTTATCGAAAGCAATCGTTGTCGACTTCAATGCGTCGACGCACACATATATGTTTATATATATATATATATATATAAAAAAAAAAGAAAAAAAAACACAGAGTCTTGTGCCTGCCAGGTATGACAAGTTTCAGCTCACCAGCAAAATTCGAATGCACAGCGTCGCTTGGATCCACTTGTCATACACGCAACAGGCACTTGACAACTCTTTGGCTTATTCCGAAACTGCATTGGCCATCAGCTTTACTTTGAAAAAATCAAAACAATATATAAAAATAACAATTTGAGCGACGTTTTTGGGGTTAATCAGTGTTTACATTAATTATTTTTACCCGGCGTGCACATGAGACGTGCATCGCCATAATTCTTTTTGTCTTTTTTTTGGTACGAATAGGATATGCGCCTGAATGCGTGCATGTCTAAATGACAACACACAAACAGTTAAGTTTCATGAGTCGTGTGTTTCACACTGGGAACAGTTGAAGGAAGTTTGTGTTAATTGTTGCAATTGCTGCTGCACTTCCCTGTTCACTTCAGCCGGTTGAGCTTAATTAGGCTGCCCTGCCCTGGCAGCGTTTTGGCGCAACCTCCTTTCCAATTTTTCGGCCTCTTCGGCTTCTTTCTGCAGACGGCATTTATGTTGCTGACAAATATGTTTATATACCAACCATAACGAAAACAACTAATGCAGCCAACTCACCCACATGTGCACCACGTGATATAATCCAATAAACGGCAAGGAGATTGCGATGAATACGGTCAAAATAATGACGCCCAAGGCGAGTATGTTGAACAAACCGTTTGACTCCGTACCTTCCTTCTCGACCACGACGTACTCCTGCACAACAATCGGTGGGTAGAAGAACCTCACAAAGGACCACAGCAGTGTATTCGGTAGCTTCCGAAAAACGGGCACGACTTCGTATTCCGTCATATTAAATGATGTGTTTTTTTTTATAAGTACCAGTATATTTTTTATTTTTTTTATTTTTTTTTTTTTAATTTTTTTTATATTTTCTTTTTTAGATCTAACAAACTGAACGATGAACTCCAAGATTGATGAAATAAGAATACACTCTATTGGAATTTTTACTTCATAATGTCAACTATTCTGAAGCAAAGGTGTCTAGATCAAAATAGAAATTTCTAAGCCAAAATGACAAAGTGGCACTGGCAGTTCTGCACAGTTAACTGTATGTCCTAGCAGGCGTTGCCTTATGTGCTTTGTAGTTTTTAAATCGGTGCCTTATATTGACATATTACGCATACGCCGCCTTGTCACATAGCAGCAGTCAGCAGTTGAGTCGACATACGAGACGATTAAAGCATATGGCAAATAAATTTCGCACACTTTAAATTTTGACTTCGGTGGCATTGAAGTCACGCACAGCGAACGCAAGGGCGTGCGAGGTGCGATGAGGTTAGTTGAGGGTCAGGTTGGCGCGGTTGGCACATTGGCAAATAGCAGGCAACAAAAGTTTTCCACTTGCTTGCAAGCAATCAAACCAAATACAAATGAACACGTACATACTTGCAAAAGTGCAATTTTCGAATTTCTTAGCAAAGTGTACAAAAATTAGACGTTGCAGCCAAGTAATAGAGACACCGACATCCGGTGCGCTTTGAATGCTTATTATTTGCATAAAATTTCACTGCACACTTGCACACACACGCATACACAAACACACACAGGAGGGTTCTAGAGTTCTAGTTCGAGTGAGAGGACGTGGGCGGGGGAGAGGGAGCGGAAGCAAGGCAAGCCATGTGCTGAGGTTTGAGTTTGTGTTTGGTTTTGCAATTGTTGAAGTTTCGAATTGAGGCTTGAGAGTTTGAGGGTTGAGGGTCGAGGCTGCGGGCTGAGAGTTGAGGTTTCGTGGCAAAGGAAGCGCACGAATTGCACGAAGTGACAAACCGACATGGCACCACGCAAGGCACACAAACCAAAGCAAACCGAAGAAGGCAAAGCACAGCAAAGTAAAGTAAAGCCATGGCTAAAGCTAAGCAGCGCACCGCAGCCAAAGGACTAATAAACTCGCATAAGGCGGCACTGGCAGCCAGCAGCAGTCGACAGGCAGCGGACAGCAGACAGCCGGCAGCAGTAACGCAAAGTCAAGTGAAAAAATGCAAATTGTGTGTGGCAAATTTAAATGTCAGGCTACAATGCAGTTGTTAAATTCATATTAAATTCAGTTGGTGCACGCCAAAAGCGCAAATGAAAGCCACACAAAAAAAAAAACAAAAACAACCCAAAAAAAAAAAAGAAAAAGAAACAAAAAACACAAACCCACAGCAAGTATATCAGCCTTAGCATCCTACTTATTCCTCCCCAGTGCAAAATACCAAAACTGTCTTTGGCATAGTGGCAGGAATTTTTAACTGGAATATGAGTAGCATGCAACACGCAGCAGCTTCGTGCTGCACAGCACAATAAAAGAAATTGCAGCAAAATAAGCATACCAAAAAAAAAAGCCAAAAACAAGAAGAAAAAAACCCCAAAAAAAACTAAAATCGAAAATGAAAATGTGCAAGCAGCAAAAAAAAAAAAAGAAAAAAAAACAACAGAAAGTATAGCAAGAAAGGACAACGTACGTAACGACAAACGAAGGACAAAAGCTACAGTGCATGCGCATACAAGGGCAAGACGTTGCGCGGCATCGGGGCTGGCGAAATTGTACAACACCTAAACGTAAAATAACAAAGACATTGGTTTTGTTATTGTTGCATGGTTTCGTTGTCGTCGTTGGTGCTGCTATTGCTTGTTGTCGTTGTTGTTGTTGTTGTTGTTGTTGCTACTTTTCGAAGGTTCTTTTGCGATTTCCGTTTCCGCTACGTCTCGTGCTTGTGGTTGCACTTTCGCAAGCGAATGAGCGCGTGAGTGTGTGAGTGTTGTTGTTGTTGTTGGCATTTTGTCTGCTCCCTTTTTGACGTTCATTGTTGTTTTGCACTCATTGCCTGCGCTGCTTGCCTTCATCACTTGCCTGCACTGCTTGCCATTGTAGTCAAAGTTTTGCAATGTATAAAAGTTTTGCTGTTGTTGTCAATGTTTGTTATTGTTGTTGTTGTTGTTTTTGTTTTAGCGTTGCTATTATTTTGTTATTTGCTTGCGCGCATGTGTCCTTGTGTGCGTTTAATCGAAATTCGTGTCTGAAGGCAGCCATGAAAATGAAGAAATTGCGAAGCAAACAACATGTCAGTGCAGCAGCAGCAGCAGCAGCTCACAGCTCACAGCACACAGCACACAGCACAGAGCACACAGCACACATAGCGCAAAGGCCACAGCAGCACGCAGGCATTAAGCAAGCATGGCCAGCGCGCAGTCAATAGTTTACTTATCGGCTCTATGCGGTATGCGATATGGGTTGCAGCAGCAGCTTTGTTTTTGTCATCTGAGGTTTAGCTTATATTATACGTATTTCATTTTATTTTATTTTTTTTTTTTTTTCTTTGTGGTTTTTTGTTTTTGTTTTTGTTTTTTTAGTTGCTTGCTGTACTTGCACTAGTTTTCATTTTGTGTGCGGAGCAAACATTAAAAGTGACTTTCACTAGTGTCGCTGTTGCTGTTGCTGTTGCTGCTATTGCAGTTGTTGTTTGCTGTTGTTGTAGTTGTTGTTGCTATTGCATTGACTGGCTGCAATGTCACTTAAGACGCTGCAAACATCAACAGCCTTCACGCAAAACTTCAACAACTTGTTTGGCAGCTTAACATAATCGATTTAGTTCATTTTGTTTGTGGTGTTCTTTTTTTTTCTTGCTACCTTTTGTGTTGTTTGCGTTGTTGTTTCTTCTTTGACATTTTTGTAAAAGTTTTCATTATGTACTTGGCCTTTGTTGTGGCATGCAAGTGACTACGACTGCAACAACAACAATAACAAGCAAAACGACAATTACACAAAGTTACATGAAGTTGAGCGAATTTGCGCGTATTTGCAAATGGCTTAACAAAACAACAACAACAACAATAACAACAACAATGACAATAGCAATAAGAAAAGTGGGTTAAACACTTGTTTCGCTTATTCCCTTGACATTTGTCGTTTTCAGTCACCTTTGCTTTTTTTTCAAATTTTCCTTGTCTGCTTACTCAGCGTATGAGTTTTATGTCATTTGGTTATTTTTTTTTTTTTTTTTGATTTTTTGAGTTAATTTTTATGAAGCAAACAGCTGCAAAAAGTTGCAGAAATATTTTGTAATTTGAGTTAATAAAGATAAATTAATTAAAATACAAAATATGCCTGGCTTTGTTTTGCTAACAACTTATTGAGTTACCCTCGTAAATATCAATTATCTTGAGCTTAGATAAATTGTGTTTTAAAAACTTATAATTAGTTTACAATTGTTATTTAAGTATATACATATATAAAGTAAATGCATTTATGTTAATAATACAAAATGAAAAAAGGATATTCAAAGCGAAAATTCATTTAAGTTTTCATTTTGAAAACTAATTTGTGCAACATTCAAACCTAATTAAATAATAGTTGAAAAATTGTGTAAATAGGCAAAGTGTTCACTTACAAATTAGGCGCACCGCATGCAGCACAAACTGTCCAGTTAATCTGCAAATAAATGAGAATGTGCAAACATTTTTCGATTATGAAAACATGAGACAGACATTATTTGTATTTAATATACCCGCTGTGCAGCGCACAGGATACAGCCAAACCGGCAGCTGCCAAAGTTACATTGGCTGCATTTGCTTTATGCAAATGTTGTCATATAAAATCAATTTATGTCATATTAAAAATTTATCTAATTAAATTCAAATGCTCGACAGCGTGCATGACAGTTCATATGATGATGTGCATGACAGCAAGCAAAAACTCACAGCATGCGGCTAAATGCACAAGCGACTTATATTTTATTTTTTAAGTGTAACTGCCATAAAATGCAGTTGACGTTTATTCATATACAGAACATGAACTTTTATAGCTTTGCACTTAGCAGCGAGCGTTGAAGATGCCAGGCAATATGCAATATTGAACAAAACTTTTCTTTAAAAAAAGTTTGCCTTTACGAAGTTTCAAATAATGAACAGCAAAAAAGGGGAAACACAAAAATTCTATCAAATTATATTTAAGATTTTGTTTTATTTTTTTTTTTTTTTTCTTATGAAAACTGTAATGTAATATACAAAGATGCCGTCAAATAAAGATTCGTATGAACAGCATAATAAAAGAGCCAAAATAACTATAAAAATTAAACATAAAAGCATTCAAAAACATAACCAAGGTGTTTTCATAGCTGATCTAGGAAATATTTTCAATTAAACGAAGTCAAATATTTTTTCGTTTTTTTCCATTGCAGATTGTCTGATTTCGCGCTATATACAGTTCCCTAAAAATTTTGTTACATATATAAAATTTTCAATAAAAGTTGATATTGAAATATTTTAGTGTATTTCTTTCCCGCCTGGAACGAATTAATTTATTTTACACTGATTTATATGGGAGCGATGGAACAAGATTCTCCGTTAACCGAGGGTCGACTGTACATTCTCGACTATAGAAGATCTGCAAGTTAAAGCAAATTTTTCATGAACTCTTGTTAAAATGTTTGCTAATATGGCACTGAGCCTGTTGCCATATACTCGTGCATGTAAGAGGCATAAATAAGCTGTTCCGCTGGCATACCGTGGCTGCAAAACATTATAAAAGCGTGTCAGGTCAACAACTACAAAACACAAGTCACGCCATTCATACAAAACAATCCAGTAGACTTTTTAAAGACACGCGCTCTTGAACGATGACATAGAACCTAGTCTCAGTTCGAAACAGTTCAGAGAACATTTTTTTTGATTTCTGTTAATAAAAAATTTATTTGTAGGAACTTTGACTTCGGAATTAACAATGACATGTTAATTGTCATAATCGTACTGTATAAATTTTTTAAGGGAATATGCAGACATGCCGCTGACAACTGCTGCTATATGCATAAAATATTGTGTAAGTCAATGTTTTCCATTATATGTTTTGTTTTTTTTTTTTATATATATATACAATATATAACTTGAATCCTTTAAAAACAGCTTTTGGCTGAGTTGCTGAGTTGGCAGCAGTTGAGTCTCTGGAGTGGCAGTAATTACAGTTAGCTGTCAGCACAGCGTAGCCAAGGCACAGAGCACGTGTAAAAAAGTGCAAAAGGTTATAGGTCACTTTACCTAAATGCAAAGTAATGCTACACATGTTGTTGCATTACAAAAGTAATTTGATGAGTTTTAGTGGTTAACATGAGTGACAAGTCCTTACACCACGACTTGCAATTACTTTACTTTTTTGCCGCACAAACAAACAAAAACAAAACAAAACAAAAAACAAGCAGCAAAAAACACAGCAAAAGAAAAGAAAATAAAAAAAAAAACAGAACACAACAAACAGAAAGGTGTAGAGAACGCAGCAGCAAGCCAACTGTGGCCAGGTATACACTGCAAAAGGGTCACGCTGCGCACCGGATACGCTGCACAAAGGACCAAGCAAAGTGTAGCAAAATAAAGCAAGGAAATGTGTAGCAAAAGGCGGCAATGGTGAAAACTTTTAACGCTAATTGGTTTAAAATATCAATAAGCAAGCGAACGCAACTGCTTGGAAACTTTCTTGTGGAAAAGCAAGAGAAGGTAACCACACACACGCACACGCACACACACACACACACACACACACACACCTACACTGCCGTGTGCGTGTCAAGTGTGTGTGTGCTCAGGTATAAGCGCAGTTGACAAATGCTGCGTGTGGACAGACAGCCAGATCAGAGCAGAGTAGAGCAGCAGCAGCAGCAGCTAAAGCAGAAATCAATTTCCAAAAGTAAACTTGCACAAAAAATTAAAAAAAGAGAAATAAACTAAAAAATTAAAAGATATGTGTTTGCGTTGCACATTGTTTGTTTTTTTTTTTTCTTTATGTGTATACACATATTTGCTGTTTAATTTTCTTACTAGCTGCAATTGTTGTTGTTGTACTTATTGTTGTAATATGTAGCAGTTTGCAAAAGAAATTGCGTGTTACATTAGAACAAACGGAAGCAGCTGAGCTACAACACACAAACCAACTTGCGCAGTTGCAGGTTGCAGTCGCTGTCGACGTTAGCGTCGCCGTCACCGTCGCCGTTGCCGTCAGGAAGAAAACCAATTAGCAACGCAACATACTTCAGCAAAAGTTTAAATTTATACGCTTCATTATTGCTGCGTTGTGCGCAAGTGCCTTGCCTGCATAGTTGAGCGTTGATGTGCTTCTTTTTCCCTTAACCAACACTGCTGCTACTACAACTAGTTGGTTGTTGTTGTTAGTTGTTGTTTACTACTGCACATAAACGTAATTCTTCTGCAATTTGGTTTCGTTAATGACTACGCATAAAACCCCTGCACTGGCACTCGCATAGTTAAATGCACATACGTGCTCAGCATGAGCGTGAGCCAGTCCAACTTGGCAAGGAATGTGCGAGCAGCACAGCAGATACAACAACAATTTGAGTTTGTGTAGCACCGCAACGCATGTTACAGGTTACATATAATTTTGTACAATACAGTGAGTTTCAAAAGCGTTTAAAACTGCACACCGCGCGCGCCGCCGCCTTGGCAGAGCAAATGTGTGTCAGACTCTGCTAACACAAGTGCGTGGTTCGAACCCCAATGGCGGCCACTTATTGCCGCCCTTTTGGAAAATCTGGAAAATCTTTGCTTACTGAAAACTGAGTCATGTGCGAGAAATATAGTGCACTTCAAGCAAGTTAAAACTTGTAAAAATTAATAGCTCACGCAGTCGCTCTCTCTCTCAGCTGTTGTTCATTTAAGTGTCATTAACTGCAAGCGCCAAAGAGTCAACATGGTGACGACATGTTTGCATGTATGCATGCAGATTTGTTTTAAGATTTCACAAGCTTAAGTAATATTTAAACAATAATGCAAATAATAAAGAACTCATATGTAATCTCAGCAAACGAAGCAGCTGCTCTGCTCTGCTTCACTGCTCTGCCAAACAGCGAAAATAAAGCAGCGTCACTTAGATTATTGCGCTGCATTAGCTTAGCTAGCTAATGATTACCCTGCATTAGCTTAAACAGCCCATGAACTTGCCTACTGCCTAATTCAGCATCATCATGCCTCTTACTGCACTTGAGACAGTCATAAATAATTGCAGCATAAATGACATACTCTGCAAAACACACTAAGACAATTTTGCATTCTGCTGTGCTTAACAAAAAGAAATGATTGCTTACCAAAAAAAAAAACAAAAACAAAAAGGAAGCAAGGAAGCATTGCAGCGCTAATTAAATGTTAGCAGACACAGCTGCGCTGCAATCAAGCGAAGCTATCAAACTGCCAAAACATTGCCGCCACTACTTGCTGGCAGAACTTCACAGCTTTCAAAGCACAGCAGCGTGTCATTAGCCAGCACTCAGTTTATGTGTATGTGTGTGTGTGTGTACTGTGTGCTGCAACCAACTTCAGCCAGCAGCAGCCAACTCGCCTTCAATTGTCATAAATCCAAAGTTTTTAATGGGCAACTTAAAACTGTCACAATAATGAACTTCAATCGAGTGCATGCTCAGCTCTGCTCTGCTCTGCTCTGCTCTCTCGTACTTTGGCCACATTGCGCCACAGTCGGCCACATAAATATTTCTCACAATTATGTGCAGCGCACCACCAGGGCAGCATTACCATTGCCATTGCCATTTGGTACAGTAATGGCTGCACGAGCTATTGCGACTTCCTGTTGCGCAGCGAACTCTGCTCAGGCATTGTGCCTGCCGTCCATTGCCGCCGTGCTACTAACGAGAGCCCTTGCCCTCCCAACCCCTGCAACACAGCTTTTGCTGCCAACTCCGCTCAATCTTCATACAATAGCCTATAAACTAGCGTCAGCCCTTGCTGCTATTTGCTGTCCGGCCCTTATACACTTCCCCTGCCAGCGCTGGCTGCCAGCATCTCCCAGCTCTTGCTGCTGCTGCTGCTGCTATTCTCTCGTTTCCTTTTCCTGCCTGTTAATTACAAAACTCTTGGAATTTATTAAAAACTTTTACGCCCGTCCTAAGTAATGTGCTTTGCCTGCACAATAGTGACTTAACAAATGTTTGATTTGCGCCCAATGCTCATTGCTGTTGCTGTTGCCGTTTGCTGATTGCTTTGCGCATACACAGCTGCCTTCTGCTATGCATACGCACTAATAATAAATTAACAGTTGCGCGTTAATTAAATTAACGCAAATTAGTTTGACTAAATTTAAAACAATTGTTTTATAGCCGCAGCAGCTTGCACAGCCTGTGCGGCGTTACATGAACTTGTTTCCAACTGGCGCAAACTGGTGTGCACTGGACACCGTAGACTGCGCTGCCGTGGGCTGCAATAAACCACAAATGACAAACAATAAACTGAACAACAACAACAACAACAACAACAAAAGCACCTGAAGCCACAGCAGCAGCGGCAAAGCACGCAGGGGCCAACTTGTGCCAGTTTGTGGCTGAGTGTATGCTTTGTGTGTGAGTGTGTGTGTGTGTGTGTGTGTGGCTTTGCCTTAAGCACAATGCCCTAGAAATGCTCAGCAGCCCTAGTTGCTATGACTTAAGCAACCTAGCTAACATATAATCTCCATGTGTGTCATGTGTGTGTGTATGTGTGTGTAGCTGTGCATGTGTATGTGTGCATGAATCCAGTAAGCAGTCACTGTAAATGACTTGATTTCGTACAACGTTAATCATTATAAATTGAAAGAAAGATGCGACGCAAATCTAAGTGCTTAGCAACTAACGGAAGACGACTAAGCAAATAAGTACACAGATGTGTGCCTACACCAACGAAACGGCCGCAGACCGCAGTCGAAGCGTTGATAATTGCGACAGATAGCTGACAGTTGAGTTTCAGCTTTTGAAGTGTGCGCAACAGCCAAAGACAAAAAAAAAAAAACAAAAAACAAAAAACAAAAAAGAAAAAGTAACAAAAGCAGAAGGAATTTCAAGACGTGACATAAAAAGGCTATAAAATGTCACAAGACGCATGTGAAAAATTTCTACCGCAGCTGCCAAAGCAGCAACACAAAGCAAATGAAACTGAAACTGAAACTGAAGCTGAGCATGCTGCTGCAGCGCAGGGTGAGGGTGAACAGTGGGGCAATGGCATTGAGTTTCTCTTCTCGTGCATTTCACTGTCGGTGGGTCTGGGCAACATTTGGCGTTTTCCCTATATCGCCTTTCAAAATGGCGGCGGCACCTTTGTCATACCCTATCTAATCGTGCTGCTGATCATCGGACGTCCCGTCTACTATCTGGAAATCGTGCTGGGCCAGTTCAGCGGACGCGGCGTGGTGCGCGCCTTCGATCTGGCGCCCATCATGCGCGGCGTGGCGGTGGGCCAGGTGCTCGCCACGGCTGCCTCCATTACCTACTATTCGAGCATAATGGCGCTGACCTTGCGCTTTCTCATTGCCTCCTTCTCGCGCGTCTTGCCCTGGAGCTATTGCCGCGAAAGCTGGGGCGCTGAATGCTTGGCCAGCGGCAATGGCAGCATGCAGGGCAAACATTCACCAGCGGAATTGTATTTTCAGTGAGTTGCGTTGTTCTTATCTTTTTTTTGTTTTTTCTTTTACTGATTATTATTATTTCTGCTATGTCACATTTACTCTACGCTGCAGACGCGAAATACTGCACGAGCAGGCGAACATTGATGCGGGTCTGGGCACACCCAACTGGGACTTGGTAGCCTGCCTGGCAGTTGCCTGGTGCATTATTGCTGCCGTGCTGATCAGAGGCATCAAAAGCTCGGGCAAGGCTGCCTACTTTCTGGGTGTCTTTCCCTATGTGGTGCTCATCATATTGCTCATACGCGCCGTGACACTGCCGGGCGCCATGTCCGGCATTATATACTTCTTCAAGCCGCAGTGGCATGAGCTGCTGAATCCTCTCGTATGGTACGCCGCTGTCACGCAGGTTTTCTTCTCGCTGGCCATTTGCTTCGGCACACTCATCACCTATGCCTCGTATAATAATTTCAAACGCAATGTCTACAAGTGCGTAAGCAGCTCACAGCAAAGTTGCGAAATTTAACCAATATGCTTTGCATGTTTCAGTGACATCGTGATCATCACGACCATGGACTCGTGCTCCTCGATTATTGCGGGTTGCATTACCTTTGGCATATTGGGCAACTTGGCGGCGCAGACGGGCGCCAGTGACATTGGCAGCGTTGTGAAGGGCGGCGCCGGACTGGCGTTCATCTCGTATCCGGAGGCCATTGCCCGGTTCGAGTATGTGCCACAGGTACGTATCTGGGCGGCGAACTGCGCACGTGGCGCTTTCAAGCAAAACTACCTAAAAGGCATTCGCGTTCCTCTTCTTCGTCATGCTGTTCACCTTAGGCATCGGCAGCACCGTCGGCATGGGCTCGTGCATTATACGTGTGCTGCGCGATCAGTTCGGCGCGCGCACGCCCAACTGGGCGCTGGCCAGCGGCCTGGCGCTGTTGGGCTTCGGTGTGAGCATTGTCTATATGACACCCGGCGGACAATTCATACTCAATTTGATTGATTTCTATGGTGTTTCATTCACCGGACTCATCCTGGCCATTGGTGAGCTCTTGGCCGTTGCCTGGATCTATGGTAAGTGTGTGTGTGTGTGTGTGTGCTGTTGATGCTGACAGTGACTTATGTTTGTGTGATCGTTCCCACCGTTGCTGCCATTGCTGCCCTTGCTGCCATGCGTCGTCGTACAGGCGTTAAACGCTTCTGTGCGGATATCAAATTCATGATGGGCATCGACACCGGCTGCTATTGGCGTCTGTGCTGGGCTTATGTAACACCTGGACTCATGCTGGCTGTCTTGATGTACACGCTAATCGATATGCAGCCGCTGACGTATAAGAACATCGCATATCCTTACAGCGCACATGGTGAGCCACAAAGAACAGCCAAATTATTGTATATATTTGTATAACGCAACTTCCCCACACACACACACACACACAAACAGTTTTCGGTTGGTGTCTGGCGGCGCTGGGTCTGCTACAATTGCCGGGCTGGGCCATTTATGCCATGCTGCAGCAACGCAAGCGTAAGAGCAGCCGACTACAGGTAAAGCCAAATATGCAGCACAGCAGAAAATCATAATGATAATAAATATTTCTCACACGAATAAACAAACGCACAGCAAATACGCGATGCCTGCCAGCCAAGCGCCAATTGGGGTCCCAAGGAGCCAAAAGTGTACGAGGCATACGTGCAGCTACGCGCTTAATTAAAGTCGGCCCAGCAGCTGTTTCTGTTTTACCCGCGCATAGCCGCACATAGCATATCCTTAAGCGTTTTAATTAAGCCTGCTGCATGCGTAGCTGCCTTGCTGCCCAATCAATTAGTGCTGCATCAGCTGCAGCAGTCGCAGCATAAAATGTGGCCAGCTGCGGGCAATCCTTGGCCGCAGTCCATGCGTGCACGCAGCAGTCCTAGGTATAATATAGCGAATAGAGTAAACAGCAGAACGTAGCCAAACCAAACCAAACCAAACGAAACGAAACGAAAAGTAGCAAAATGAAGACAAAACGCAAAACAAAAAGAGAAAAATGAAAACCAAAAACACACAAATACGTATGCGAAGAAAACTGTAAACAATAAAGTTCATTTTTCAAAGTAAACAGTTGCAAATTCGTTGGCAGCAAAAAGCAAGAAGCAAAAAAAAAAAGAAAACCAAAAAAAAAGTAGGAAAACACGAAGGAGTAAGCGTATACGAAGAAAATGAATTCTGCACTTTAATTATCCTGCGGTAGCGCGCAACTGCATGACTGTGTGCGTGCGTATGTGTGCAAGACGACGCCTGTGTCCTTGTGTATGCGTGTGTGCATGTGTGTGTGTGTGTGTGTGTATGCAAGTGCGTCCCGCTGCTGGCTGCAGCAACTTGCAGCTTATTTAAGCACATATATCTCATGCGCTCTCGCTGTGTGCGTGTATGTGTGTGTGTGTGTGTGCTTGAAAAGACTCCAGAAGACACCAACTGCATGATGTGTGTGTGCGTGTATGTGTGTGTGTGTGTGTGGCAATTGTGTATTGCGTGTATGCCGTGCTGTGCTGCAGCTGCCAAAGTCACGGCGAGTCGAAACTTTCGTTGTGGCATACAGCAGCTTGGGCTGCGTTGCACTGCAGCTATGCAGCAATGCAGCAATGCGGAAATGTCGAGAATGGCAAAACTAACCAAGAAGCCAAAGAGAATAACACAAGCAAACACGTAACAGGCACCGAATTGTATAAATAAAGCATTTTTGTGTCATTCGGCATTGGCGCACAGGAAATGGCAAGGATGCAGCTACGCATTAAGAAAAGCTGAAATTGATAAGCCGTGTCAATGCGCCTCAGCTCCACACACACAGGGCATGTGTGCGTATATAAATTGCAGCAAGTGTAATTTAGCCAACAGCAGCCAACTTAACTAGATGGAAAGTCAGATGGATGGATAAGTAGATTGAAAATTGCATGAGTACATTGCACGGTAAATAGATTGATACAGAAATTAATGGAAAAAACTAATTGACAGTTTGATGGATGCATTATTAGAGAGTCTGATAGTTCAAGGAACTGTACGAAAGTTGCATGGGTCGATGCATAGACTTGAATTATTATTAAATTTATAGCATTTCTTAGTCATGCTTCACGATTAGAAGAGCCAAAAAAGCTCATAGTTGGAATTATAGTTGGCTTAATAATTGTTAGATATAATGTTTTTTACGTATTAGAAGGGGTTTTCGATTTATCGCGATTTGACTGTTAGTTGGCTGATAAATACTTTAATATACAGGCAATAAAAAGCTGCAGCAATAAATCTGTAGATTGTTAGTTAATTGAAATAATAGTCTGGTTTATTTCACAACTGTAAAACTTGGAATCCCCGAAATGTCAACAAAAAGCTCACATAAAACTTTAACCCTTGTGGAAAAAGAAAATATATACATAAATGAAACTGAATAATTGGTGAGCAAGCGATGGTGTGGGTATATATGCCCTCGGTAATTCGGATACCCGTATAATACGGATTAATCCGGTGTGAATTTATTCGCATTAGCGAGGTTCTGTTGATAGATAAATTGTTTGAAAGTTAAGTGCATAGATTGTTATGCTGATAACCGTTAACTGTATATATTTATAGGATTAGAGATTTAGCGACAAATGATTAGTTATATAAATTGCTAGACAGCGCGAAGCCTTGCCTTAGCAGACCAATAGGTATATAGAATTTTATTAAGCTAACCAAGTAAACAGTTCTATATATAACCTTAACTGTCCCGGACTAAAAATCTCGACAATATGCTCTGGGAGCACGAATTACTTACAAAAGCATGCCACGAAACCGGTTTAACACAACTTTGCTGCTGCCAAGAAGCGCCGTGCCACTCGTGTTGCCAAACTGTGCGTTGCGACTGCTAAAAAGTTGAAAAAACGCAATGGAGCAAAATATTTGTAGCATACTTAGCAGCCATGCAGAGAAAAAAGCGCCAGCGAACATGTTCTATTAAACGAAATAACCTTTCAGCGCAACTTTTTACACATGCTTGACTTAAAAGTTAAAAAAAGATGAAAACAAAAATAAAAAACCAAATGTTTGCCAACGATTTGCATGACTTCGACGAAAAAAAAAAAAAAAACAAAAAAAACTCTGGCTGTTCCGCCTTAAAGCATGCTATAGAAATTTTGTGCGGCTGACATTGCTTGTTTAGTTTAGTTGAAAGCCAGTCTCACATATTTTTAACAAATTTTTAAGCAAAGTATGCAAACGATTCCTTTTACTGTTAAATTTTAAGAGCCTCTGCTCTGCTGAACCGAGAACTATATTTACACATGCATATATTGATGTTTAAAGATTGAAACCGGATCGGAATGAACGGCTAACTGCTTACTGAGACTAAGCAGAAAGTACAGTCGACTCTGCCAAGCATGTTCAGCTGAGCCAGTGGCGACATTGCACTTGCTGTGCTGATTTGCGGCATGCTCAAGTTTCAGCAGGCAGGTGCAGCCTGTGCACAGTTGCGACAAGGCTGCCGGCTTAGTTGGGTGTATGACAGCACCATGGTTGCAGGAATCTGAGTGCTATGCGGCAAGGCGGAGGGTGCAACTTGGCAACTTGTCGAGCAGGATGCCTAATAAAAAACCCATTGCAGTCGATTGTACTTTGGCCACAAGTGCCCGTGTGCTCGTGAGCTCATATATCCTGGCAGCAGCAGCAGCAGCAGCAGCAGCTACGCATGCTGACAGACACACACAGAACTCTTCAACTTTTGATTGTTGCGCCAACAGCTGGAACAGCAAATGCTGCATGTTGCAGTTTTGAAATTGTTTGTTACCTAAATGCCGGAAGAGAATGTCATTCAAAAAAAAAAAAAAAAAAGAAATCAGCAAAAAAAAATAAACATAAATACCAGCAGCAGAAAAAGAAAAAACTAAACCGACAGCAAAACTGTTGAAAATGCTCTTAGGTTGTGCCCATTATTACGCTTTTGCCTGTTTATTGTTGCTTAACGTTGCTTTACCGTTATTGCGAAAATGGCAAAGCCGTGCAGAGGCAGTCACACATGCGCCGGCAGTACACACTGCTGCGACAGAACAGGCCATGCCACTTAACAGCTGCTCTAAGCCATAGGCACACATGCCACAGTGTGCTGACGACGACAACAACAACAACAACAAGACGCCCGCAGACGCACAGTGCGCCGCATTTAGTTAACACTCACACACACACACACGCACAAGCACACACATACAGTCACTCACTCAGTCAGTCAGTCAGTCAGTCACTCACTCACTCATGCAGTCAGTCACTTGATCTCAGACGCATTCGGTCATTGCGTCAGTCAACATGGCAAACAGCCGACTCCGCCACTCGTGCTGCCATATGCTGGCGTATAATTTCTGCAACTTTGCTTGTGTACGAGTATTCATAGCCCGGTTGTTAGTTGTTATAGCATAAGTGCATTGCAGCAAACTTTGGATTGAAGTTGTTGTGCTTGCCTAAAAGTATGCAATGCTGTTTGTTTGCTTACTCTTGCTTTGTCAAAGCATACTTTTATTTGACAGCAGCACACACATGCACATGGTAAATGTGCGCCCAAGCCCAGAGTTGCTGCAGCTGACGAACCTGCAGGCGCACTCATGCCGCCACAATTGCTGTTTAACTAATGGACTTTTTGCACACTACCCCCCCCAAGCAAACAGCCAGCAGCAAAGCAGTAATACAGCAATACCCAATATATAATACTCACAAAAAACAAAAAAAAAAAATAAAAAAGGAAAGGAAAACAAAATGAAAAAAATAGGAACAGAAAGGAAAAGTCATTAAAATGCGTACGAGAAATCGTTAATCAATAAAAAGAAAAGAAAATAAAACCAATTAGCTTAATGCGTGCCATCGGCACCTTAAGGAGTACTAATGTGCGCCGTTGTTGTGCACTAAGGACTCATGTATCACTGCCAGTCGCATTCATTTACGAAAATCAATTAAAATTAACATTTATCTGGGCTGTGCCTATCGCCCGGCATTGATTATATGCGCACTAACATTGCCATAATTAACGATTATAAATGCCTCGAGTGCGCGAGTACACGCAAATAACTTAGACGGCAAAATGTTAATGATACTCGCACCAAAAAGCACTCAGCGCATATCCTTGCAAGGAAACAGCTAACAACAACTTAATGCCTGTAAGCCAGCCAAAGCGTATACACATTATTGTATTGGCCACGACGCTATGCAGCAACAGCAGGAGCAGCAGGATCAGCAGGATCAGCAGCAGCAGGCAAATAGGCAACATCGTCAAGCTAAGGTCAAAGTTGCTAAGCAATATTGTACATTGCTTTACTGCGCAGACTGCCAAGAGCAGCCAAGAATGCAGCAAATCTTACAATTGCCCTCAGCCCCCTGCTCTTTGCTTACTTTAACTCTTTGTGTGCTTTTTTTTAGATTAGTTAGGCAGTGAACATGTTTTAAAGCGTAGTGTGACTCCATAGGCAATTACAGCATGAACTGATTTGAATATGTAAACCGTGCTGGCAAACGCCGGAAATGGCTGAAGTTGTTTGTGTAACACATTGAAAATGATTTGCTTCAAATTGAAGACATCTTTGACTTTGGTGGCTATTGGTAGCTATTTTCTTGTGCATGTGTGTGTGCGAGTATGCGCAAGAAATCAATACGCAGCTACGCAGCTACTGACAGCGTTAAGAGGCAGCGTGACTTTTAAAATAGCTTTGGCGGTTACGCAGCACTGTCAATTATGCCATTGACGCATATACGCCGCCGAAAAGTATGCTAAGCTTTGCAAAAGGTATGCATAGCAAAACCGAAAGTAAGCAAAAATAAAACAACAATAACGATGACGATGACGACAACAACAAAAAGCAAACATATAACAAAAATTGCCAAAAAGTAAGTTAAATAAAACGGAAAAGCAAAGCAAAGCAAAGCAAAGCAAAAACAATTTGAAGATTAAAATCTCAGCCAAGCCTAATGCGTATATGCCAACCTGGCAACAGTGTCATGTGCCTAAACAGCGACACTGCGAATGTGTGCGCGCGTATGGTACAGTGGGTTAGCTGCCAACTGTGCAGCGTGCACGTCCGTCCAACTGGCAGCGGTTAGCTGGCTCATTGGCTTGCTTATTATAAGCTCATATACGACGCAAAGCCCCGGCAACATTGACAAGGATCATGCGGGTTGTGCTGCCTGCCAGTTGGCTTAGCAGTCACTTGCTGTTTTGCTTAAAACAACAACAACAATAACAAGAAGAACAACAACAACTGATAAAGAACAACAAATAAACGCAAAGAAATGTCATTGACTAACATTTGCTGTGCGCTTGGCGCAATGTCAGACGACAGCAGTTGGCTAAGTTCGCTAAATTGGCTGTCCTGGCAGCGCATTACACTTACTATGTATGCCGACAATGATGATGACGCTGCGCTGCGCAAAGAAAGTGAAATCTTATTAGCAAGTTATCGCAAATTAAAATCTAAATAGCAAACTGCCAGACAGGCAAAAAGCATGGCAATGTTGTGGGCGTGGCAATGGCAACTTGATGTGTGTTTGTTTTTTTTTCTGTTTTTAAATTATAAACTAAAATAACAAAAAACCAAAAAAAAAAAGAGCAAACGCGTAAAAAGCAGCACAATACGTGGCAAGTTTAATAAAGGCTTATGCTGAAAATAAAGACAAACAAAAACGCAACGAAACCAAAAAAAAGCCAAACAGGCAACGGCAGACTATGACAATGTCAAAGAGTTTGCGACACGCAAGACATGCGAAGGTCCTTGTGCCTTGTGTTACGCTTTGCTGTTAGCATGCGCCAGGCCATGGCATATTTTGGCCAGCCATGACTTGTCTTGGCGTGCTTCTGCTTCTCTTCCTGCTTCTGTGTCTGCTTCTGCTTCTATGCTTTGCTGTGCTGTGCTTTGCTGTGCTGTGCTGTGCTGTGCATGACGTGGCCGCAGTGTGGCGTTGAGTTGAGTTGAGTTGTGTTTGTGTTTCACGCTGCTTTGCTTAACTTTTTCATTTATTTTATATGCTTTTTTTTTTTGTGTTTTTGTTGTTTTGGTTTGCTGCTTCTTTTTTTTGAACTTTTTCATTAGTGTCAACGTGAAAAATGCTCGTAAATGACAAAAGTTTTGCAGCGCTCTAAACGTATAGCGGGATACAGACTGTTAGCCAGGCAGACAGTCAGACACATTAAGCCGACAGTAAATTGTGTGCAAATGGCAATACAACAAATGCTGGCAACAACAGACAGCACCAGCACCAGCACCACCAGCACCAGCAGCAACAACAACAACAACCAATAACAATAACAAGCAACAATGGCAACAACATTCAATAGCAGCACAAAGAGCGTAAGCAAGATAAACAAACAGACAGACAGACGGACCGACGGACGGACGGACGGACAGACAGAGAGACAGACAGAGTAACAAACAAACAAACGATTGTCATTGTCAAGTATGTCAACCTTTTGTTATTTACCTTTGTTCTCTATGTGCTGTGCTATGCGGCGCGTGGCCAGGACACCCTCGCTTTGGCCCAAGCAGGCAAGCAGACAAGCTGCCAGGCAAGCAAGCAACCAAGCAAAATCGCTCAGTCAAAGTTTGCAGCCAGTTTAAATTGAATTGTTAATTCTTTACCCTTTTTACGTCAGTTCAATTTCGTTTGAGTTTTTTCCGTTTTTGCCTACACTTGGCTGCTTTGTTCACAACTAAAAAAAAAAAAATAAATAAATTTTCCTTTCTTTTCATTTTATTTTTTTCTGTAGATTTTTGTATTTGCTTATGTAGATAAGTTTTCTCTTTATACATTTTTTTGCCACATTTTTTTCCCCCATTTTTTTTTTCTTTGGTTACTAACTACTTTACAGCAGCAGGCAACGGCAGCCCCTTGTATGTGTGCCAAAAAAAAAAAAAGAAAAAAAAATATAAATAAATAAGCATAAGAGAAAAAAAAAAAGGGACGATTCTTCATTTGCTTTTTGTTGTTGTTATTATTATGCTTTTTTTATAAGAAAATTTTTACTTCGTTCCCCCATTTATTTGCTTTTTTTTTTTTTTTTTTGTTTTGTGCTGCAAATGCAAATGTTTACGAAATTTGTATTTTATTGAATGTTGACGCTGTGCGTCATTACTTCAACAAGTTTTGGGTTTCAGCTTTTATATAAGGGTAATCAATAGGAAAATTGGCTTAAACTTGCAGGGCAGCAATGTTGGCACATATGCGTGCGCTTAAGCGCAAACCTAAACACACAGCAGCACATAAAGGGAAAAGGCATAATTAAAAGCCAAAGGCCAAAGCAAGCCTGAAAATATGCAACAATTTTATTTCTCTGCTCTTTGCTCTGTAGCGCACATTTAGCAAATATTATGAAATGTGGCTATGGCAGCCACTGCTGCACTGACATTGATATGCGCTTTAGTGCCAAAGTCTGTTGCTGCTGACACTTCATGCAACGGCAGCATAACGCAAGTAAATGCGAAACAGCATTAAGACAACAAAAGCCGCATCATGCGCACACTTTAACCAACTGCAATGTAAGCGCATAACCCGCTACAATAGCTTGCGCAGCATTTATGCCAAAGCCGAAGTAATGCGGCAGCAGCGCAATGCCAGCAACAGCATTTGCTGCTGCTGTACGTCATAAATGTTGCTGCTGCCATAGTCGCGCTACATGCAAGCAAAGCAATAAATGCGATTTTGCGCATATACTCGCATGCAGGCAGGACTTGAACGGCTCAGCGTCGGAGCGATGAAACGCTGGCACATATGCAGGCAGTCGCCTGCCTGACTGTGTGAGCAACTGCCAGCCTGTCTGCCTGTATGCCTCCCAGCTCTCTTTCACACGCTCTGTACATGCTGCGTATGCGTATTACTTTGCATTCTGCCTATGTTTGCTGCCTGCCTGCCTGCCTGGCTGCCTGACTGCCTGGCAGCGCATATTAATCAACTCGCACAGCATGCATATGCATGCACTAATGGTGCGCATACAATTTTTTCACCATTTGTTTTTTCCTATTATTTTCTTTTTCTTTTTTTTGCATTGGGCCTGCACAAATGTTACATTTGCATTTGTTTAAAATTTCCCATATTTTTCTTTTTTTCTGTACTTTTAGTTTTGTTTTGCCTTTTGCAGTTCGAAAATTATTGCGTATACGTCACGTAGCATGGCAAATGACGCAAAGCTGGCTTGTGTGTTAATATTTTTGCTATTTTTTTTTATTTTTTTTTTTTGTTTTTTTATTCTTTTGTTCTTGTTTCCTTTTGCACTTTGCTTGGCATATTTTTGTTTGCTTTACGCGCTGCTGGCTTTGCGCATAAATCAAATGGGCAAAAATATTTTGCAAGCAACAACAAAACATTTTGCATTCTTGTTTTTTTCATTTTCTGGTTTTCATTTACTTTTTTGTTTCTTTAGGGTTTTGTTTTATCTTATTTTTATTTGAACAACTTGCAACTCTTTGCATTTTATATTCTGCCTTGTCAAAAAATTTGTTCCTACTGCAGCTGCTACGTGCATATACTTGAATTTTCATTTTTTTTTTTTTTTTTGTTTTTTATTTTTATGCTGCCCGCTGATTTTATTATGATAGTTGAAAATTGTTTTCATTTTACTTTGTTTCGATTTGTTACGTTTTTAGTTTTCTATTACTTTTATTTTATGTTTTATGTTTTCATTTTTCTTTTTTTTTTTGTGTCTTGTCTGTCTTGTCTCAACAGGCACAAAGCTTTAGCTATGCTTTATGCTGCTGCTGTTTCTGCTTTTGCTTATGTTGCCTTCTGCTAGTCGCAGCATTTTCATTTTTTATGCATTTCCGTTCTGCATTTTTATTTTAATATAAATGTAAATTGTTTCGCATTTGTCTCACAGCGCGCAACCCAAACGAGTTTTCCCTTTTGCATTTTTGTTTTCTTTTTTTTTTTATATTTTTTCTTTTTTTATTGCGTTGCGTTGAGTCAACTATGAAAATATTCCAGAATCGAGTTACGGCTGCAGCATTATTTCATAATACAACGTTTATTATGCTGTTTGTTTTTTTAACTTGACTCAGTCGCAGTCGCTACAGCATGACAAGCCAGCAACATAAAATTATTTAAAAAAATATATACATAACAACGTGGCTAAGTGGCAAAATATTTGCTTTGGCTTTGCCAGTTCAATAAATATAATACTAATATATATGTATATATATACATATGTCATAGAAGAAGATCATGTTTTATGCATACCATCTTCATGTTGTCACTTATTTCTCTAAAGCTGCTCAACGCTCAAGTGCATTTCAACTCAGACTTAGAGAATTGACAAGTCTCGGTTTGCCTAATGGCTGAGAAACGTACGCGATTTCGTAGCAAGCGTTTCACTCAATACTTCAAAACTGAATAATTAATGACATTAGAATCTGAACTCTGCATTGCATGTCCGCAATCAGTTCTTCAAAAAGTATTCGACACATGGCCCCTTTGGCATAAGTGCTTAGTTTAGCTAACCGATCAGCACCTCTCGGCTTTGTCTCAGCCCACAATCGCTGCAAGGATTTCACTTGCTGTCCATTAAAGAATTTAAATAAAAAATGATTTTCTTGTTGAAAACCATTAAGACTGTCAATTAGAGTGTCATGACTGCAGCCGCATTGGCTGCAATCCTTTAACATTTAACGATTTCCTTTTTGCCAGCGCAGGCAATTACGATTATGCTGCACAAAAACGGCAGCAATAAAAATTATAACACAAAAAAATACAAAACGAAAAAAATTCAAATCAAATGCTGCACAATATAAAAAACGCATAGAATGGAAAAACAATTCGCTTAATTTTTTCTTCTTCTTCTTTTGTGTGATTTTCATTTCAATGATTTTTCCTTTATTTTTTATATTTTAAAATTTTTTTGCATTTTTTTTTTTTGTTTTAGTTTTTTTTTTATTTTTATGCTACGTCATTTTATGCCCGAAAGCCCGTGCAAATATGAGCGCCACTCGACACTAAACACAAAAACATTTGTTGTTGTTGTTATGGCTGTTATTGCTGTTTTTGTTGCATGTGCAAGCGCACACATTGACACACTGTGCACACACATGCACAGGCTTATGCATACCTACATACGTCTGTATATATGTATGTAGGTAGATATGCAGGTACATTGTATGTATCGCATACAAAACGGATGTTTACATTTGCCGCCATGACAAAACGGAAACGAGCAAAAGCAAATACAGTAAAATGCCATGCACTGCATTTTGCACACATCAGCGGGAGCACAAAAAACAAAGACAAGAAGAAAAAAAAAAAAAAAGAGAACACAGAGCAGAGAAAAACACTGCATGCAATTAAACTACAAAAGCGAGTAACAACAAATGCGAGTATAACAAGAATGACTGCAACAACAACAACAACAACTACAACAAAGACAATAGTCAAACTGGCATTAAGCACGTTGGTCAGCAACAAAAGTTGTCCTCGCTGCTGCGAACGTGCTGTCACTCATTAGAACCACTGCGTGCGTGGGAAAAAAATGTGTAAACGCAACGCTACAACAACAAACACACACACACACAGCATAGGCGCCAACTAGCTACAATAGCAAAAACAAAATGCGCTGGGGGTCAACGCACGTTTGAAGTGTAATTTTTCTGCTTTCGTGTTATTTTGCCTGTTTGCTTCGTTATTTACTGTTTTTTTTTTTTTTTTATTTTTTTTTTCGTTTTCATCAAAGTGCGTTTGTTGTTGTTGTGGACATCACATACGCAGTTACCCATAGTTATTAATATGCTAAGAAAAGGCAGCGCAAGGCATAAAGCAGTTTCTTATGCACTGCACATGCACGTGTGTTGATCATGCAGTGTCATCGGCATGCTAACCTTGCGGGCTGCCTTACCGCAAACCTACGCACGCATATGATGCGTAAGAACGGTGGGCTGCGCTTAATTATTAACTGTCAAAACAGCAATTATTTAAAGGCGCGTTGTTAACAGCTTAGCGTCATCAATGCCGGCCTTAAATGAAAAATAAATGTATTCCATCCTTTACTTGTATACATTTTATATAAACTAACGGTGATTACTGTTAGCTATATTTGTGTTAATTTTAACAACTTTAAAGGCTTAGGCACAGGAATCAAATAAATTTATTTAAACATATGACGTTTACATATTTCAGCAGCTAACATTGACTTTACTTTGCAATACTTCCGAAGGCCAGCTATTAATAATATAATAGCTTCTATCGCACACAAATCGGCACATATGCATGTATGTACAAATGTTTTACGTCCTGCATAGTCAGCTCTTGAAGCGCAGATATACTTACATATGCTACATATGTCAAACCCCATGTAAATGTCTCAATCAACAACAAAATAACAAATTCGCTTGCATTTGAATTGATGTCTCTTGAGAGCGATTAGACTAATGGTGCGGTTTTTTGTTTATGAAATTTTCATATTATATTCTAATGTTATTACATTTTGAAATTATTACATTTTTCATTTATGCACAAACAAATGTATAACAGCTATAAGCGTTGCACTTAAGTGCTTTATTATTATTAATTTTATTTTCTTTGTTTTTTTTTTTGCATTTGCATGACAATGAAAATATTATACATAAAAAAGACGCACTTAGGTGGCTATCTAATAACAAACCGCAGTTGGCTTTAGTTTTTGAAATTAATGTGTTTAACTGCTGGCAAAAAAAAAAAAAAAACGAAAACGAGAAAACAAATATTAAAAAAAACACACACATTTATCTGCTGGCAACAACAACAATAAAAGCAAAAATTCAGCAAACAAATGCAGCTCATTAGTCAAGAGAAGTGTACCCAAACAATGCCAAAAAAAAACCAAAAAAAAAATATAACCCACAGTAGTAACTCACGAAAGTGTACCTGCAAAATGTAAATTAATAAAAAATGAGTTTGCCAAAAATCTGCATTATTTATACATAAATGTGCATTGCTCATTTACTCGATAATGTAAAAATATTTTAACTTAACAACAATTTCGTTAATGTACGCTGAGAGATTTTTAGCAAATAGTGTTAGAAGACTTAAACAATAGACTGTGCACAGTTATGTGTGCCACGCTAAAATGCAAACTGACCATGTTTGGTTGGCAGTTAAAATTTTCGAGGCTTTACTGTGGTGTATGCATATCGCGTTTTACGTGCAATCCATACTGAAATAAATTTTAAAACTTCTGCGCATATAAACTTTTTAATTTAAACTTAATGGAGTGTAATTAAATGCACAAACTTTGCTAGAAAGCCAAGCGTTGCCGGGTTTTGGCAGTCAAATAAAATTTTCATTACAGTGAGACGTGTGCGGATAATTGCAAAATTGCGAAAATATTTTGCCACGGGCGAGCTTTACTAATTTTACACAAACGAACGAAAACACACATTGAATGCCAGTTGGATGACTGCGTTGCGCATGACAACAGCAGCGAAATTAGAAGCAGCAGCAGCAGCAACAGCAGGAGAAGCAGAGGCAACAGCAGCAGCAGCAGAGTCACAGCATAAAGTAAGAAAAAGCGTATATAATATTTTAACTTTCTTATGTTTTTTTTTTTTATTTTCTTTATATAAGGTTTCTATGCGCAGCAGCTTTGCACATAAAACTGCAGGCAGGTGTTCGGCTGCCAACTGCTGGGCTTTGCACTTGCAGCACAATTTACTTGACTGCATGGCAGCGCGTCGACTTATCTTTTGCCCAGACGCCAAGTTGAACGTTTTCTTTGCGTTTATATTAGTTAGATTTGCAAAAGAGATTCTCAGCATTTTCACAGCGCTGCGCTCACTGAAGTCGCCTGCTAAATTACGCAATTTGCTTTGCATGTTAATGTTGAGTGCACAAAGCTTAAGTGCTGCTGCGGGTTGCTGGGCAACGTCCTTTGGTTTCTAAGCTCGCTAGATTGGCTACTAAATGCTGCCAGCGAAGTAATCGTGCTTCACAGAACGCGCCAAGCAGCGGCTACTTTTTACACCGTACTTTGCCTACCCTTGGCTTCAACGTTAGGCTTTAACGCCAAGAAATTTAACAACGAAAACAAGTTATTGAAATTTGTATTTTGCTGTTGCTCTTGAAAGTAGCATCAAATCAAATTTTGTTTAGCAAACAGCAATTTGTTGCTAAGTCGTTGCCCCTAACTACGCAGCTGTGCGAAAAAAATAATGGCATCAAATTCAGCAAAATACAGTGCGTGCTGGCTATAATGCACGCTACGCATAAAACAGCAGGCAGCCAAGCCAAAATTGCCAAAGTTTTGCTATAAATGCCGTAAAGTTTTTAAAAACCTCCCCATGGGATCCGGTTAAATGTTTGCTGCACATTTTGCATTGCCAACTTTTGGGCTGCACTTGACAATCAATCAAAACAAGTGAACACAACTGTCAGCGCTTTAGCTCGGCACGTAAGCAAAGCACGTCACGTCACGTCGAACATATGCCAATGGGTAGACAATCAAGGCGCGCTTATAGCTGTCAGTTAGCTTGTGAAAACCCGTTATTTAAATAATAATAATAATCATAATAATGCTAAGCGCATTAGAAAAAAGGCCAACCGTTTGCCGTTTACCATTTACCATTTGCCGTTTGCCGTTTGCGTTTCGCTTTTTTCTGCTTTGCTGGCATTACTTTTTGCTTTTTTCTTTTTTTTATTTTAGACTTTGAGCTCATGGCATATTCATAGGCACGTGCACACAAGCAGAACCACTTATATGTAGCATAAACTTCGATTAAACAAACTTACTCAAATATGCATTGGCAATGGCGAAGGTTGGCTCAATATATGCACATACATACATATATACATGAATACATATGTATTAATATGTAAGTATTATATATACATATATATATATATATGTATATATGCATGCATGTATGTAGGAATGTAATAGGCAAACATAAGCATTTCAATAGCAAGCGCGCATAACAACTTTCGCTTGCAAGACTAAACTGCGTGCGCAAAAGTGAAATGGCAAATACACAAAGGCAAAACGCAAAACGCAAAAGGCAACGGCAAAAGGCAAAGGCATTGCTGTAGCAATGGCATATGTATATGCCGGCAGCATGGCAGCATGGCAACGTGGCAAAGGTGCGGCAAAAGTAAAGGCGAAATATTGACGAAATAGCAAACCACAGCGTTAATGTCTGTTAGGCATGAAATTGCAATGCCAACGCCAAAGCAAACTCGACAAGCAACTAACCGAGTCAAGCAGCCACGCAGACACGTGTGTGTATGGCTATGTGCGTGTGTGTGTGTGTGTGTGTGTGTGTGTGTGTGTGTGTGTGTGCAAATAACAACTTAAGCAACTAGACAAGACAGTAAATTTGCTGGCCATACTCGCTTTTAACTTGACTTTCCTGCACGCATATGTCTTTCGGCTTTGGCTGCTTGCCTGCAAATTTCTTTTCCCCCATAAGAATGTTCTATGCTGGCAAAACGTTTACTTGCCCTGCCACATATTTATTGTCAGCATGATGCAACAGTAACATGTATTTGCTTACTTCTTTGTATTTGAATTGCTTTTTTTTTTTGTATTTTAATTTTTTTAATACTGCTTCTTGTATATTTTGACATTGCGTATACGTCATGTATGCCGGCACAATTACAAGCAAATAATGGCATACAATTGCCAAAAATGCCAATGTTAATAAGTAAACTAAAATAAAACAGCAATAAAACATTAACGTCATTTCCATTAGTCAATTAAGCGTAATGTTAATTCATGCAAATCCTGTCCTAGCAAAACTTGCCGTCATTTGTGCCGCACAAATAACAAAAAGAAATAAAAATAATAAAAATTGCCAGCAATTTACTTAGACGCTTTGCATGACTACTTATGTATATATATGCATATACATATAGGCAAATGTATATACATACTTATTTACATATTTGCATACTTCTGGCCAAAAATATGAACTTAAGTAGTTTGCGTTAGAAGCTACACAAGCAGCACTTGCTGCAGGATACGCGCAAATGCGCAGCTATTGCACCGCACACCCGCGACATAACACGAAAAAAGAACAACAACGTAAACATCGAAGCAATGCTGCGTCCTTTTAGTGTCACTGACACGCGTACACCATACCCCACACACACACACACACACACACACACACATGCACACATGCATAAGCGCTCCATTGGCGCTCGCGCTGTCTCACGCTGTTTGCTTGTCGTGCATGTGCGTTTGCTGTAACACTTGCGTAACGTAAAAGTATCCTTGAACTATTAAACGCGCTTTCAATGAATTTGCATTTTAGACAAGGCAGCTGCTGCTGCTGCTGCTGCTGCTGCTGCTGTTCATGTTTTTATTGCTTTTGACGCTGCTGCTTGATTTTCATGGCCAACTGCTGCCAACTATAACCACAAAAGAGAAAACAATCGGCGCGTCTGCCCTGAGCCACACTGCCAACATAAGCCAGACCACACCAGAACACATCACACCACAATGGCTTGCACACATTTAGGTTGCTTACTATATGCAAATGGCTCAGCTTAGTTTGATTGCAGCGTGTCTGCGTTAGTTTAGATTGCCTGCAAATCAGCAGGTGCATATTAAAAACAATCTAGGCTCATTTCAATAATTGAGTACATGCTACTTTTTCAATAATTGCTGCAATATTGCGAGCGCAAGTGTTCAACATGATTGCTCCCCCCAATAATTGCCACTTATGCACAAGTGCAGCAAAGAGTAGCACCGACATGCGTGCCAGCCAGTAAATCATAAGTAATGAGCACAGAATATTCGAAGTAAATTGTAAACGCATTAAATTCTATTGTAGCACAAGGCCCCACAGACATAAGGATTGCATTAGACTGGCGGCCATATGGCAAGTGTATATCAAAGTCAATCTGGCAACGATTTACTAATTTAAATTTCTTGTGCTACTTTTTGCGGCAGCCAGCTAATGGGTTCTCAGAAAATATTCCGTAATCTGAACAAACGTAATTGCATAAGCAATTCACGCGTCCATATGTGACGAAGAAACATAAGCACAGTAATTTGCGTATGTTCATATAGACTATATCCTGTCAACTCATTAATAAAACTACGGAAAAAAAAAAAATGTAAAATGCAGTTAGCCAATCTCATATGAGTTAATTGTTATACAATTGCTTAGCCTGGTGTCTGCTTTTTGCCTGAAGTGGCCTGAGACGACTCTAAACCCATGCTAACCTTACAACCCAAACATAGCTAACCAATACCACGAATCTACCATAAACAACAAGTGACTTAAGCAGCAGACGCATCGATTCGAATCGGGTATAAAGTCTACTCAATAAATTACCGACGTTCGTCAAAGTAGAGTAGCAGATGCCTTCAATACTTCAGCAAATACACATGAGTAGAGTTGCGCCTGTTTTAAATGGCGTGATTAGCTACATAATATAAAAGGACTAGGAATATCGCTAAGGAGTTACCTTACACTCAAGCTGAGATAGAGAAAGTTACACGTTCTGTTACAAGTTTTGGCCAAGTCAGGCAGTGCTTATGCGTAGGCATGATGTATGTTAACGTATGCAGTTCGTCTATAAGTCAATGCAGTGGCATAAGTCCTGTAAGCCAGTCGTATGACACTGTGGTGCCAGCAGCAGCATGTGAGTGCGACTTTGGCGCCAACTGTGCGGCAACAGTGACGACAAGCCAGTCAGCCAGCCAGGCAGGAAAGCTGGCAGGCAGGCAGGCAGCCAGGCAGCATTATGCAGAAAGCTAAAACAAAAGTGAAAATGCGTTAATAACAGCAAGGCACGCACATAAGGTGCACACACACACACATGCGTGTGCACACACAAGCAAACCTTGTACGAGACAAAAGACGGAGTCTAATGAACGCGGCTTAGCCTGAGCCTAATGTATACACATGTGCGACGAAGCAGAAAGTACTAAGCAAAAAAAAAAAAAACAAAAAACAAAAAAGGAAACAAAGTGAAAAACAAAAAACAAACGAACACAAGAGGAAAAAGAAAAGGAAAAGCAAAATGAAAACGAAAACGAAAATGTAAAGAAAACGTAACGGATACGCTGGCAATGCGTTGAAATCCTTTAAGTAGGAAAACGAAATCGAGCCTAGTTGTGTGCGTTGAAAGCAAATAGCGCGAATGAGTGAAACAGTTAAAGCAATACAAAACAAAAAAAAAAACAACAAAAAAAAAGAAAAAAAAAACAGCGGCAACAACAACAACCAAATGTAGGTTGAATTGTGGCATAGGCAACCACAGCAACAACAACAATGACAACAACAATAAGCAAACATGAAGCGCCAAAAGCAAAAGCAGCAGCAAAGCAGAAAGCGGCAAAAGTAAAAGCAAGCAAAAGGACAACAGCGACAGCATGATGGCGGAAAGGGCCTAAAGTTAAGAAAGGCAAAAGCAAAACACGCAAAAAACAAACTTCACACGTTGTGTGCACAGTTCGAGAGCAGCAGCGCAGGTGACGGCGACGGCGACGGCGACGGCGATGGCAGCGCCTCTGAATGCCGACAGCCAACGACGCTTGACGGCGATGTAGCGCCATGCGTTATGTCACCGTTGCCAAACTTTCCATGTGCAACAACAACAACAACAACAGCAACAGCAACCAAAATGGAGTAGCAATGCTGGCGCGCACAGCAACACACACCACACCACACCGCACCGCACCGCACCGCACCACACCGCATCGCAGCTGAGTCCTCAACACTGCGCAGCACTCAGCAGCCAGCTAAATAAATAAATAGTAACAACAGCGAACATGGCATGGCTTGGGCTGGCTTGGGCTGGCATGTAGCTAAACGCCCACCTAGCGTGCCACGACCGAATCGACCGGCAAGGACACAAGAGCAGCCAGCGAGCCAGCGCGCACGAGTGTCAGGCGTGCAGTAGGAGTACATTCCTTGTAGGCTCAGCAGAGCGCGCAGCTGTGCTCAGAGCGTTTTGCCTGTGAGCAGGGCAACGCAAGGATATTTTATGCTACTGTTACTGTTCTGCTTGTGTGGTGTGTGTGTGTGTGTGTGTGTGTATGTGTGTGTGTTTTTTTGTAGGCATTTATTATTTTAATAAAATATCCTTTTTAATGCCGCAGCAGCACTCGCGCACTCGCACGCCAACATTTGCGCTCTTCTGTTGTTTGCCTTTGCCTTTGCCTTTGCCTTTGCATGTTGTCGCGTGCAACATTGCCTATGACGTTAGCGTCAGCAGCGGCGTTGAAGTTTTCAAGGCTAAAAGTGCGTAGCCGAATTTGACATGCACACGTCCTGTGACTTTAAGTCAGGATATGCTTTTGTCTTTGCCTTGGCCGCTGCCGCTGTTTAAGCGTATTTAAAGTGCTGAGTGTTGTATTACACTAAAAATAAACTTGTTAAGTGCGTGTGCAAACAGTAAAGCAGCACAACAAAGCGTGCCTATTGCGTCAAGCTGGCATTTGGCGCACAAAAGCATGCTATATTTTTTTTTTTTTTTTGTTTATTCTTACTTTAAATTGTGCCACAAAACGCGTTTTAAATATTTTTATCAATATTATTTTGTAATGCTTGTTTTTCTTATTTATTTAATATATTCGTCTTTTTTGACAACATTTTTCTTATGGAAAAACAGAATAACAGAAATTTTTAAATAATTCATCACACTGCAGTGCTGCTGCAGTCGTGCATTTGAGCACCACTCAATCAAGGCACGTGCCTTTGCGGCACGTCCACTTTGGCACTTACCCTTCGCTTTTGAGGCCGCTTTATGCTGCAGCCACGCTGCCAGCCGTGATGCGACGTGCAACGCTCGCAGACTCACGCTTTAAGAATTTAACATTTTGCACATGTGTGTGCGTGCGTGCGTGCGTGTATGTGAGTATGTGTGCCCCGCATGCATTGCGCACGGATGCAGTCGTTACGACGTTACGACGTTGTGGCGTTGTGGCGTTGTGGCGTCGCCAAATGACCCAATTCTTATTGCCTTTATTCTCAGTTGAGCTTTGCGTGTTTATCTCAACAAAAAAACATGCATTTCCATTCGCTAGTGCGGCTGCTGCTGTTGCATACTTTGCGGCGTTTACGTCTTCTGTTTTTTGTTTTTGCTGTTCTGTTTGTGTTTTTGTTTTTATGCCTGCTGCTGCATAGACGTGTCTTTTATTTCTGCATGCCCAACCTATACTACACAACACTCGCTCACATGTTCTGCTCTGTTCTGTTCTGTTTTGTAACGTTGACCGAGTTTAGGCGCAGCGTTTTTTGTTTTGCCTTTTGTTTTTTGTATGCTACTTCAACGCAGGCATGGCATGGCATCGGCGTGTGTGTCGCACTTGTTTTCGGGCATTAAAAATTCAGCAAAACAATAACAGACGCCCGAAAGTAGGCACTCGAAAATTTACAACATTCGCATTGCCTTAGGCACAACGACGCATCACACTATGATTCGGCCGCATTTCGCATTACGTTTATTTATTTATTTTGATATTTCTTTTGCATTACGCTTTGTGTTCGCCTTTCGTGCACGTTTTGGCTGGCCAACGTCGTTGCTGCCACTTTCACTATGTTGTGTTCTTTTCCTTTTTTCACAGTTTCCACGCGTTTGTGCACATGTGTGCGTCAATTATATTCTCGCTTACCGTGTTTGTGTTGTTGTTGTTGTTATTGTAGGCTGCGTAGATTTTTTCCGTACGATTTTAATTGATTCATCCGAATTGTTCTACGTTTTGCGTTTCGTTTTCGTACGCAACTACACACAAAAACAAAAAAAAAAAAAAAACAAAAAAAAAAAAACAAACAAAATTCAATGTGATTATTTTTTAGTTGACATTCTTTTACAGCATTTCGCGTTACACCGTTTTCGCGCGCGTTTTATTCTAGTAACTTAGACTACGCGCGCTTATTGATGTCGGTTTATCTCTATGTTCGTATATTCGTTCGTTCGTTTGTTTGTTTCTTTGTTTATATATATATATATATACATATATTTATAGAGAGATAGCAAAAATAATAAAGCACTGCAATTAAATGATGTGAAGTTGTGCAGCGGAGACGTCCGTACGCTTTCGTGGTTTACACAATTCTGCGCGCGAAGTGAGTTTCGTTGCGCCGCGTGCGAATCTTTTGTCTTTGCATTGTTTTTGGCTTCGCACTTACACTGAAAAGAGCGCAAGTACCCGTATGCACGAGCGAGACAGACATAGACACAGAGAGCAACTAAGCGCAGGCAGGCAACATTTTACTCATGCCAATGCGACGTTTCATACCAAGCATACATGGGCTAAAGGCGCCGCAATGTCTACGCGCAAATAGTAAAAATAGACTACAGGTGCAGCGCATAATGCGCTCTCGTTCGCTCCTGCCCAACAGCATAGTGCGGCCCAAATATGCGAGCGCCTTAACTGCTACACTCCCTGGCGCAGCTGTGTACGTGTTGTTTCTCTTCATTAAACACGTTGCTAATGCTGCGCGCTCCGCCGCCTGTTTTATTAGCACTTGAAACATGTTGACTTATTGTGCTTTTAATACGCTACACTTAGGCAAAAGCAAGTTGGCATGCACGCTGCAGGCTTTATCTCAATTCTAGTGAAACAGGGTCACTCTATGTGCATGGTTATGCAGCTGCTATGAGAATAAAAACATCTGAGCGAAACAAATGAAAGTGAAACATGCAAGCTTTGATTTTAGTACTTTTAATTTATATTGCCTAAAATGAATATAAACAAAAATGCCATGCGAGCTTGCAAATGCAGGGTATGCACAGTAACAAACAAAAAAAGAAAAAAAAGCACACACACACACTACACTCAGTTGCCAAAAATTGCCCAAATCACATAAAATTCCCACAAATGCTAACTGCACACTGCGCATGCCTGACGCTCTCTTCTAGGCAACTACTGGCCACACGAGCAACAGCATGCAAGAGTGAGAGAGCGCAAGCACGCAAGAGCGTAACCGTATGCATACAAATGTGAAGATATATGTATTGAAGTGAACACGCGAATGTGCCGCTCTCTGCGGCTCTCTCTGGTGAACGCCACGTGAGTTTCGCGCCTGCTTCACACTCATTTCTTACACATGCTGCATTTTCATTCATGATGCCAACAATGTACAGCCTCCCAACCTCCGACGGTTGGTTCGGGGTATGGTATGCCACAAAGCCGCAGTTTGAGTTAGCAGCGCAGCGTGCAGCTTGGGATATCGTTTGCACGTATGCGATTTTAAATTGCCGCAAAATTTACTCAGCGTACTTATAATGTTGCATTTGCTAGCTAGTGTGTTGTTGCTGTTGTTGTTGTTGCATGTATTTTTGGCTTTTTTGTTTTTACAATTTTTTATTCTCTTTTTGTTGGCCCCTTTAAGGCCAATAACAGAGGCTGCTGTTGCCGTTGCCTTTGCTGTTGCTACTGCTGCTGCTGCTGCTGGTGCTGGTGCTGGTGCTGCATCGACGGCTGCTGCCAATCTGCATTTGCATTTATGTTTTGGGTAATGGTAAATCATGCATGCTGATTGTCATGTGGTTTCAAGGATATGCTCTTTACCAAATTTATTGTGGAATATTTGCATTCCGAGCATTAAATGTCAAACGACTGACGCGTGTGCACACACAACACATATGCATGCATATACACACATGCATATAAACATACAAAAATTACATATATACGTGCATGCATGTGCATAGTTGCTTACGTACAAATATGCACATATATGTAAGTATATGAGAACATGTCTGTGTGTGTGTGTGTGTGTGTGTGTGTGTGTGCTTTATGTGCGCACATTGCTGCTTACTTGTGCATAGCCGACATTGGCTGCCTAACATATGAGCTGCTGCTAAATGCAGCATATTAAAAAGTAATCATGGCATACGGTAACAACTTTGCCAACAGACAATCGAAACGTCAAACAGTCCATGCGTCAATCAATCAATCAAAAAGAAGCCAACTGCCAAAAACAAATATACCTCAAAAAGCAATCAAGTGAATTCACTAGACTCATAACGAACGATTTTCAATAAAATTTGCAACAGCACGTCGAATAGATGTGCAGCTTCTTAGCTAAGCCGCAAAATGCATGGCAATTATTATTTATTTCCGATTTCGACATTTACACTGTACAACATACCGCATTGGCAATGGCAATGGCAATGGCACAATGACAAAGCCAAACGTTTCGACTTGACTTGACTTGCCTTACCGCAAATGGCCAAAACACATTTACCAAATATAGTCGATACAAATGCCAGTCAGACCGCAAATTAAGAAAAATGCTGTCAAATTAAATTAATGCACAAATCGTATGTGTATCACTTGTCTCATGCTTTTTACACACAAAATGCTTTGTCCAGCGTTGCGTATCTGTGATATACATGCGTTTCCGTAGGTTTTGCGCAAAGATTACACTGCGTATGAGCAATGTATGGACTACCTGGCAATTATTACAGAAACGTTGCAGAACAAACAAATCGACAAATCCATGACTGCCAGCACAGCCAGGCTCAGACTTAGCAGCAAGCGCAGGAACAGGCACACCAGCAGAAACGGGCACGAACATGGTCACAGGCGCGAGCGGGCACAGCAGCCAATGCCAAAAAGTGCCAAGCATTTGCAAGTCATATGCCACGATGTGTGCATAACACAATTTGCATGAGTTATTGTGACCATAGGCAGGTGTGTGTGTGTGTGTGTGTGTGTGTGTGTGAATATGTGTGACCACCACTGCTGTCTGCTTGGCTGCATGGCTGCTTTATATTGTGCATTGTATGCTGCCTATTTTTAAGCCCTTCTGCCAGGCATTGTTGCCACAACGTCAAGGTAAACTGTTGCTGCCGTGCGGTTTGCCATTGTGCGCCTGTTGCTGGCCACATTGCGGTTAGCCAAAGGACACTTGCCCGTTTTGCTAATGCACAGCTCAGTACCATTGCCGATCAACTACATTTCCAAATGTCTTTGTCGCTCCCTCTCTCTCTCTCTCTCTTTCCCTCACTTTGTGTGTGTGTGTGTGTGTGTGTGTGTGTGCCGTCGTTGCGCTTAGCCGTGTTATGCATGTTGTGCTCGACTTGACTTTGTTGTCATTTGCTAGCCAAAATTGGCAGCTGACATGCCAAATTGCTGGCTGCCTGCACGTAAGACACGTGTTCATAATTTAACTTAGCCAGGCAGCTTGCCAAGCGCATAAATGTAATTAGCAACGCATGTCTGTGCCTACACTTGAAGATTTATTTATGTACACACACAAATTAATTTTCCATTTTTTTTTTTTGTTTTTTTCTGTTTTGGTTTGTGTTTTTGTTCTTTGATTTTGTCCATTAAGTCTTTCTTAAGCATGCGTAAAGTTAAGTGCGTACACTTCACAGTTAATTGCACTTGCAGCGCTGTAATAACAAAACAATGTTTATTGCCGACTCTTAGGCGCACGCACACATACACACACACACACACATGCATATACCTCATATTTTATTGGCCTGCACACAAAAGTCAATTGAGGCGGCGCATTGTTGTTGAATGAAAATACATTAAGACGCAATGTTGCCTTGGCTTTAAAACAACAACAGCAACAACAACACGCATATACAGTCAACGCCATTGACAGCAAAGGACATGGCATAACCTTTATTTTATGACTATACAAGGCAGCTAAGCGTGGGCATTAAGTCACAAAGCGAAATGTATGGCAGCATAAATGTAACAACAAAATAAAAACAACTAAACCAACAACAAAAAAGACAACAACGAATTTCCCACTGTTTTGCTTTTGTTTTTTGTTTTGTTTTTTTTTTAGGTAATTTTTTTTTTTTTTTTTTACTTCTGCGTTTTTTGTCTCGGCCGTAATTTGTTGCTGATGTTGTTGCCTTTCTTATTGCCATTGCTTGTCACTTTTATTTACGAGCCTGCACCGCGTATGGGCCAGGCCAAAACCCTCTAAATGTCATACGCACGTTTGCTAAAAAAAAAAAAAAACACAAAACAAAAACAAAAAGAAAAGCAAGCAAGCAAAAAAACAACAACAAAAACACACATAAACAAATAATAAAACACAAAAAAGCAAAACGGCAAATAAAGCAACTTTCAGCCTATTGATCAATGAACTACGCGCTAATGAACTGTGCATAAATAAATGTGTCCTGTTTTTAGTTTGTTAGTGTATTGGCATTGCTTTGCTTTGCTGTTGTTGTCATTGTTGTCGCCGTATTTGCGGTTTTGCCTTGTGGTCGTGGCAACCATGTGGACCCAGGCTAGCACATGCAGGCGCACATGCAGGATACAATTCAAACGTAATGCAGGCAATTACGCAGCCAGCCACAGCATGCCTACACAGCACAGCTGACTGCTGCTGCACTGGTGAAACTCTAAGCTAAGCGCATAGACGCTCCTCGTTGACAGTTATGTCTTCTTAGCAGCAAGCGAAGCCAATATGGCGGATCCCAAAATGACAGAAAAAAGTAGCAAATATAATAATAAATAAATAGGCAATTCCCCGCCATTCATATTTCTGCATGGCATTTTTTATGTTAGCTGCAGTCTGAGCCAGCAGTAGCAGCATCTTACCTAAAGGCTGACGTCATTGTCGATATTATGCGCATTAAGCACATCACAATCTCAAATTTGTGGCTATCCATAGTAACTGCGTTGTATAACATATATTAGAGAGAACTGAACTTCTGTCTCTTGCGTTTTAATTTGTTATCTGATATTCTAATAAGCATAATAATTAATACAACAACAATTTGCCAATAATATATATTTAGCTTATGTTATTTATTATATATAAATACCGTATTATGCAACCCTAAGAGATCTTAAATTGTCTGAGTCTGAGCAGCAAACGCTTTAGCAAATTTGGTAACTACTTTACTTTGTTCTTTATTTTCAGACGCAGATAGCGCACTACCAAACAGAAGGATATGCGAAACCAGACCTTGTGTCTGTTCCACAGCTACAACCGATAATGGCCAACAGTCATTTATCCCCTTGGCAATTATTATTATTTTTAGATTTCAAAAACGAATTAACAAAACTAAATTAAAACTAAAAATTAATTACCAATATATGTATATTAAATTAAAGTATTTAATTCTAACAGAAAAGATTTTAGGGCATGAGAAGAGGCTATGTTAGAAAATAAATTATAGATAAAAGGGTAAGAAAGACAATCATGCAGTGTTAAGTCTAATGGATAAATTAAATCTTGAAGGCACCTTTAAATTAATTTTCTCGAGAAGATAAGGAAAATGTACACTTCTGTTTATGAGGTTATGAAAAAAAAACAATACCTAACATGGATCTTCGCCTAGCTAAGGTAGAAGGATTCAACAATTTGAGTCAGCAATAGTATGAAAGCAGGCAAATGGCAAAAACCCAGTTTAAGCCTCAAAAGCAAAAATTGTTTTTAGACTGATTCAATAGTATTAGAATATATTATAAATTCCATAGATTATTCTAAAATCGGACGAACCAATGAAGTAAAAATCAGTTTGGTGCTATAAGAATTGTTAAATTAAATTTAATTTGTTGGTGCAAGAGTGGCCTGTATTGCCTTAACGAGAACAGCAATATGCCAAGTAATTATTAAAAATGTAAAAAATTACGCATACGCGCTGTTTTACGCTGCAGCCAAGCGCAAATGTTTTGCGTATAAGCGTCTAGCAATTTATGCTTATTGTTGTTGTTGTTCTTGTTATTACCACAAATGCAAGCTTTAATTTGTGTTCATTTTTTTTTTTTTTTTTTTTGTTTTTTTGCATATAACAACAATTTCCTGTTTTGTTTGCTTTTAAATCGATATTTTAAAGTCAACATGGCGTATGCGCAACATTTTGTATTTTGTATTGTGTGTATTTTTTTTGTTTTTTTTTTGTTTTCATTTTATGTTTGTTTGCATATCAGCTTAGTGAACATTAAACAAATCTCTTGATTAGCATTGCAAGCAACAGCAAAACCGCGACGCAGCCACAAATTATGCTGTTGACTAAACTGACGCAGACAGACGGACGGGAAGCGACGGAACGGGACGAGACAGACAGAGAGACAGGACAGTATAGACTATTTGGCTTAGCTAAGGCAAACTGCGCTGAGCTTTACGCTATGCTGTGTGTGTGTGTGTGTGTGTGTGCTGTGTGTGTGCTGTGTGCGCTGCAGTAAATGTCACGTAAACTTGTCACTCGCAACGAATCGAAGTTACAAAGTTACTTTATGTTTATTTTAGATTTTGGCAAATACGTGCGCGTTATTCTATATAGTCAACTTTGTGGCATAAGAGTCACACATCAGTACAATAATAACAACAACAGCAACAACAACAACCGCAAAGGCAGCAAAAACGACGGCAAACAATAATAGACCAAACAGTTTACAATCATTTGTTGTTGTTGTTGTTGTTGTTGTGGCTGATGTTGCTGTCGTCTTGTATTCGCGACATTTGCCACAAATGCAAACATTTCGATACGTCGATAAACAGCAGCGCAGCATAAAGTTTTTACTTTGCCATAGACACAGGACGCAGGACACAGGACACAGTACAGAGGACAGGACAGCAGCAAAAGCAAAAGTTGTCACTTGAAAATGCGCCACGTGATCGATGTACGCGCGCGAGAGTCCTTGCCGCGCATTGGCCGGCCAACTTCTGCTGTTGCAGCATCAAAAATTTAATTCCTTGCCTGTCCTGTCCTGTCCTGTACTGTTCTGTACTGTCTGCCTGCACACCCGACTGTCATTTACCGCAAAAGTTTTTCTTTGCGGGCTAACAAAATATTAAAGCCAATTGAATGCCGAAAATTTCAAACTGTCACATGTCGCACAGTCAGTCCGACTGTCTAACTGTCTGTCTTGCTATGCGTTGCCTGCTGCTCCTGCTGCTGCTGCTGCTGCTGCTGTCTGCATGTCAGCTGCCGTCTCGATTTTTTGTGTCAATAGCTGCGACGTCGGTGCCTGCGGTTCGCGCCCGGGTGCCAAGATGAATGACACAGTTTGGCGTGCGTGTGCTGCATAAACGCGTTGCCTAGCTGGCCATGGCCAGGCCAGGCTGCTGGCGTGCAAACGAGGGCAAGCCAATAAGTTCTGCAGGAGTACGGCGCAAAGACGCGCCCCATGTCCAAGTCACATACATTTTTAACAAGCAGCAACTTTCAGACGTTCGCTGTAAAATTTCGAGCTGAGCTCATGGCATGGTTGCATTGGCAGCGGCAGCAGCCAATAAAAGCGAAAAATGTTGACTTGCCCTCGTGCCTGGCTGCAAAATTAATGCCAAGCTTTGGTCCAAATTTGATTTATTATTAAGCGTACACGGCCGGCATTGATGAGCGTTCCGCGTATTCAATTGCAGCCAAAATGCGCGAGTTTGGGTTTTCTGCTTTTTCCTGCAGCCATTTTTTGCCTTTGGCTGGTTTGGCATATAGAGAAAACTGCAGACATGACAGCAGCCATGCAGACAATTGAATATTGGCAAAACTTTATTATTTTAAAATGGCAAGTCATACGTTGTGAGAACGAGCTAGAGATAGTTTAGTGCTAAGATTTCATTTGCCACGTGGGGATAGTGGAGAGGAAGATCCATAGCCTTGTTAGTAAACTATTTGTGCTAATTGTTATTGTTATTTTTGTTATTGTTGTTTTTGTTGTTGTTGCTGTCCTTATTACTATAAATGCTGCACAACTTACCTAGCAATAATTTTACTAAATTGCACACAACAACGCTAAGGAAACATTAACGCAAATGCAGCTGCCTGCCTGGCAAGTTGCACATTAAGGCTTACACATGTTGCCTGTCGCATTTTATGTGATCCTTAGGCATCTCCGACCGTTAGCGACTGCCGTTGTCAGCAACAGCAACAGCAGCAACACAAATTGCCAATGCAAATCCTGTGCGCTGCTGCCGTAATATGACATTTCGCCATTTTTATTTGCTGCAACTGCAACGGCAGCATATTTGCATAAAGGTGTCACATCGCCGCCACCTGCACTGCCAGCGTCATCGCACACACACCATGTATAGTGCCGGGGCAGCCTGCAGGCGCTAAGCCGCGCACATCTGCGCTTATGCATTTGCATGATGACGCAACACCGCAGGCGACGCCGTTAAGCAGCGCCTCGATGCGTACAGGATTTATGCTTGGGTTTTTATTTCAAGACGCCATTGACGCCAGCAACCAAAGCGGAAACGCTAATATGCACATATACTATAGCACTGCTTCTATGGCTTCTATGACAGTTCAGCTACAAAAGCCTGGGCGGCTGCTTTTCCTGACTTGACAACATATTTAATACAACAAAAAAAAAACAAAAAACCACAACAAAAAAAAATGCACATTAAAAGTAGAAAAGCAGGACTATAGACGGGCATACACGACTATTGAATACCCTGACTCAGTTTTAAATAAAAAAAAACTTACTAAAAGTCATTTCTCAGTTGATCATTCCTATGGCAACTATATGTTATAGCAAACCAATATTTATCATATTCAGATATATAATTATATCTATTATTATTATTATATTATTGGATATTACCAAAAATTATTAAATCCAAAATTTGGTAACGATATCTTAATAAACAAAAAATTTTTTCTCAATAAATGTTATTTTTCTGCCGATCGTTCCTATGGCAGCTATATGTTATAGGTTGAATATCGAAAAAATAAAATAAATTTGAAATGCCTATGGATTGGGCGAGTCTTAATACCAAATTTGGTGGTTATAGGTCAAACCCTTTCTGAGATCCGTGCGTATATGCGGGCAGACAGACAATCGGACAGACGGACATAGCTAGGTTCACTCGCCTTTCGATGCTCATCAAGAATTTATATACTTTCTGCTACGCCTCATTCTGCTCATTGTATACATTTGCACAACTTTAATACACCCTTTAACATTTTTTGCTACAGGGTATAAAAAAAAAATATTATATGCAATATACATACATATGTGAAAAAAAATTTATATAATAAATTTAAGAATGCATTCAATCATTTTGTATGGTGCATACTGGCACCTTCGCTTTACTTAAAGCTGAATCTTTGCCTTACTCGATTACATTTAAACACAGAACCGACATTGCTATATCGCTCATTTACTAAAACACTGTCATAACTCGAAAAAAACGGTTTTACAGAAACGCATTTAAAGTTTTAAATTAACCAGATTGCATAATTTATAATCGCATAGTAGCATAGTAAATAAGATATTGATATGAAGCTTGGTATTTATAAAGAATACTTCTGCATAGTTAATTCAAATATCTTGTGTTTCGACTTATGACAGTCTTTTAGTAAACGCGCGACATCATGCGGACAACAGTCAGCAGACCCTTGGGGGGTCAGCATGAAGTTGCAGCCAATACGAAGACACCCACATCATGTTCGAATGGATACTTTTAGCTAGCTAGAACATTTTTACAAACAACAACAAAACCGTTGCCAGCAGTCAGCAAACCACACAACTCACACAGTGCAAACTCCGTCGTCGCCGTTGTCGTCGTCTTCTGTTATGCAAATGTTGCCTGCCATGGTTATAGGAACCCGGCTCGCATGCGTTGTAAACCGCCGCACTTTGCACTGCGCCGCAGCCGCTTCGTTGTCTTCGCAGGCATTTAATGTGCTTAGCTGCCGTAATTGGCTTAGTGTAGGCGGGTTGCCGTCTCCTCTGCGCTTGACGTTGTTGCCAAACCTACCGAGCCAGCAGTGGGCGGATTATGTGTGCCGCCCACTTGGCCACGCCATTTTGACAGCAAGTGCACTCTGCTGCAATATCGCAAAAAAAATTGTCGCAAATGGCTATCAAAGCAGTCATGGGCCACTTGAGAGCTGCGCCAAAGAGATGCTAAAAATGTAAAAAACTTTAAAATTCATAAACGACAAAAAAAAAAACATAAAAAAAAATCAAGAAACCAACTAAAAGAAATAAAAGTAACAGCAACGTGCGTCAAATATTTTTGTTCAATTATGCCGCCACTTGCGCCAAATTACTTACACAACACTCGAAATTTGGTGAGTGGAGGGGCCACAAGACAGAGAGAGAAAGAGAAAGAAAAAATAACAATTTTTCAAGTTTTTCAAGGCAAGCAATGGGCAAAAGATAGAAATGTTTGTTCACGCTCGAACGCACTTTTGACTGCAATTATTTTTGTGCAAATGGTTTTTCGCGATTTTTGCATTTTTTTCTACTCTGTTTTCTTTCTTTCTTTTTTTTGTTCTTTTTTTTTTTTACTATAACGGACCAACACATTCGCATGCACTTAACGAGCACTTGTAGCGCGCACTGTGCAAAAGTGCGAATCCTTGAAATTTCGATGGAGTATGTTGACAGAATTGCATAATCCGTTAAATGACAATGACAGCGACGTTGAGTGTTGGTATCTGTGTATCTGTGTGTGTGTGAGTGTATGCAACAACAACAATAATATAACATTGAGCTGTGCAAAAGTTTCTGTCGAAGTGCACTACGGCATTTAAATTAATTTCAACAGGAAAAAAAAGACAAAAAAGTTGAATTGAAACGGCAGCAGCAGCAGCAGAGCTGAGCAGACCAGAGTTGACCTTGAAATAAAGTCGACTTACAGCAATAACTGGCAAAAACACTTGAATCTACAGTGCGAAGCAAGCAAGTAAGCCAGCCAGCAAGCAACAGCGAAAGCAGCAGCAGTAACAACAACCATAACAGCATTGGCAAAATAATTCACATTACTCATACGCAACTGCCAGAACTGCCATGAAGTTTTTGCGCAAAGGTCACTTTTTAAAGGTTAATGTACACGACGAGATGTGTTTTAGTTTAGTTCAGTTCAGTTCAGTTCAGCTCAGTTCAGTTTACTTCTGTTCGTTTGTTCTTGTTCTTGCTGTTGTTGTAGCTATTGCTATTGTTGTTATTGTTGTTGCTTTGTTACTGTTTTTACGAATGAAACTTTTACTTACAACAACAGCAACAAGAAACTGCTTGCGCAATGTTGTTTTTTTCTTTCTTTTTGTTAGGTGTTTTTTTCTGCTTTGCTGTTGTTGTTTTTTTTTTTTTCTTTTCGTTTCGGCTGCTGCAGGCGCTAATTTCCACGTATCCCCATACTATGCCCCACTGCACGTTGTCACGCAGCAGCAACAACTTTATACGAAATCCTACGTTGCTTGGCAGCATAAAAAAGAAGAGAAAAAAATTTTCCGTCATGCCCAAAGCCAAGCCAAGCTAAGCCTCACTGCCCACGCAGAGCACATGACAGGCAGCAAAAAAAAAAGCGAACAAAACCTAACAAAAAAGTGGCAGGAAATCATTTAAAGGACGCGCTAAGCGTAGTACATAACGACGAAAAAAAATTTCAAGTTCGTGGGATGTGACTTTATTCAAAACAAGTTTTCATCCGATTTTCCTTTTTCGTTTTCATTTCGTTTTGGCTGCTTTTTTTTACTATTTTTGTAATTTTTTCTTATTTTGTTCGGTTTTTTTTTTTTGTTTTCGTAACTTTTCGCTTTCTACTGCTAAGCAAATCGAATTTTTATGTGATTTTTGTGCTGTACGCGTGCCTGCATGCCTTCCCTGTGTGTCCTTGAACACACGACAGCAATGCTTGCCTTCACGTTCAGTGAGCAGACAGTTCGCCCGCCTTTTCCTATTTGTTTTTCTTTTTATTATTATTTTTGTTTCGTGTGCATCGGTTTTCTTTTTTAATACAGTTAAATGACATTGCTGTCCGCACGACAAGTCAACGAGTGGCATATTGGTCTTGGCTTAAAAAAGTTTAAATAACTGGAAATGCATATTAACTTAATTTGTTGAAAATAACATAAAGTCAAGTGACTTTTCATACCACTGCAGCATGGGGTGTGTGCAGTTTTCGGCTTATTTCTTATATATTATTTTGTATTGAAATACTTAACATTGGCTTATATATATATATTTTTTTTTTTTAGTTTCTCCAAACTTAATTTTATAAGCATACTAGAATAACAAGTGCAATCTAATCTAACATTTAATGCTATATTGTATAATTTTTGTTTATATAATTATATTTCTATTTCAGCACATTACCTACTGGGGCTTTTATAGCCGCAGTCTTTTTTAGCACTGCTTGCGGTATCAAGTACACACTTGCGATATTTTGCAACACACTACCGGCTTTTCTCAGCATTCTCAAGTTAAAAAGCGCCACCTATCCAAAGGTTCATTTTCAAATCGCACAGTTTTCTGTATATGTTGCGTGCATTTCCAACTGGGCCTTGCATAATCGCAGTCTTTTCTAACATTGTTGCCGGCACTTTACGCACACTTACGAAATTTTTCAACACACTACCGGCTCTTTTAAGCACGAAACAAAACGTTGGTTGCGCTGTTTTTATAGAATCAGGTATAAAATCGGTAAATATTTAAAGCATCGGTGGTGTTTATAGTAATTTACTTTAAAAATATTGAAATTTACACGATTACCATTAACACGCGTATGAAATTAAGTTATTTAACATTGTTACAAAACCAAAACAACGCACAAAAAAATCAATTGGCAAATTTGACCTATGACCGCCTTTTTTTCTGACTCATAATAGTTGAAATTAAGCTAAAAGTTATACATATACTAAGCCTCTGAGATTAACCGGTGTTTTTTTTTTTTTTTTTTTTCAATAGTTATAAACAATGCCTGAGCTTACTGAAATCAAGTCTGATGCCGTCGCTTCGACCTCCACGGAGACTAAGCCCGCAGAAGATGTACGCATTGAGGACGATGCCAGCGACAGTGACTCTGAGGACACTATTCCCGAGTTGGAGGACGCTGCTGCCGGCGCCACACAATTGGGAGGCGGTGCTACCGGTTTGCCTATTGATCTTGTATCGAAGGCCAAGCAATCACGCGGTGAAAAGAAGGCACGCAAAATTATGCTGAAACTGGGTCTGAAGCAGATACAGGGTGTCAACCGTGTGACCATAAGGAAATCAAAGAATATACTGTTCGTTATTAACAATCCAGATGTATACAAGAATCCACACAGCGATACCTACATTGTCTTCGGTGAAGCCAAAATCGAAGATCTCTCACAGCAAGCACAAGTCGCTGCCGCTGAGAAGTTCAAGGCTCCCGAAGCCAGCGGCGCTGCTGATGCGGCCAGCGCCACAACATCAGTCGCACCAATTGCCGAAGAAGACGAAGAGGAGGTCGACGAATCTGGCGTCGATGAGAAGGACATTGAGCTGGTCATTACACAGGCGAATACTACGCGTGCGCGAGCCATTAAGGCTCTGAAGAATAATAATAATGACATAGTCAACGCCATTATGGAACTGACCATGCTGTAAGGCATGCTAATGTTATGTTACACTATGTTACATCGCTGTAGTACGTTGTTCGTTGATCTGATCACCCGCCTCACTTCTTCACACTTCAAATTTATCACATATATAGAGTAAAACTGTGCTCCCCCACTGTCAGCGCAGTGTCGGCAAATCGTTTCTTGCTATTTAAAAGTTTTTACACAATTTAGAATTTGTCTAAAGCAAATTAATTACATAAAGAATAAAGTGAAATATGTAAACACGCTAGCAGCTACTTTGGTCTACTTTGGGTGTTGCAGCAGCTCAACTGCAAAAGAAGACTGCGATCTTGGCAATTTTGGTTTTAATATATATATGAAATATATATATATATATATTTTTTTTTTGTTCTTGACTAACTACAAATATACAATTAAATTTGGCTTTAGTTGGAATACCCGCGTGCGCACAGCTTATGGCCATAACGCTTGAAATTCGCTAGTTACAAGTTTGAGATAATGCTTGGAGATTATTTTAAGTACTGTTAGGTTGCATAATGCTGTCACGTTTTGCTACATTCAAAATGCCAATAAAAGCAGCGGAGTAAGTTCGACATTAAGTACAGTAAAGCACAATACGACGACAGAAAGATAAAAAAAAACTAACTAAGGCACATTTGCTAAGCATTTAGCTTAAGAACGCGCGCCTGACTACGCGATTGCAGCTGTAAATCTGCGGGTGCTTGCATCCAAGGCTCACCATCAGCCTGCATGGGACAGGTCTCTTTAATGTGCAGCTGCAAAAGGAACAAACAAACCATATGACAAATGATCACAATTAATTGCTATATGCGCATACGCACCCTTATCTGCTTCGCCTGGCCAATGCGCAGCGGTTTGCTTATATTGCACTGCAACTGCGCAATGTGAAAGGAAGACACAATGCCGAAGACTTCCATGCGACTGTCCGATATTGAGTTGATGATCTTGTCATTACTGTCGCCATTGGCCAAAGTGCAAAGTTTGCAGCCAGCGCCCCAAGAGTCTATATTTAGGAAGACAATCGACTGCAGCTCTGGCAGCTCAATGCGTTTATTGTCCAAATACAATTCCAATTTCTGCTCAATGCGCTCACAGTCTGGCTGCATGACCTGCTGCGTGCCGAACGTAAAATAAAGCAACTGTAAAGAATATTGAAACAAAATTTAAAACTGCTCAAGTATAGTGTAGACAGCTGCAGCCTGCCAAGGCAACACCAACCTTATTAAAAATGCGACTGCTTAGTAAATAGAATCGAGATTCGCGCGTCTTGTGAAAGTTATAAGTAACCAATGCATCGACGCCTACACTAAAGTAGTTGTAGACGTGTATTGTCTTAATGGGATGCCGCTGTATTGGCAACCGAAAATGCAGCTTCTCGATCTGTAGATCGTAGCGATCAAGGTTGACGGAGCGTGCACGTTTTATGTTACGCAATATTTCAACAGGATCTAGTGTAGCAGGTGGCTCAGCACCCCACCCAAGGACGCGCGACAAATCGTTGCCGGTGCCCAGCGGCATGATGGCAACTGCCGGTTGTGGCTGCACAAAAAAGACAGAGAAAGACATACAGTGACATAAAGTGACAACATGCTTGCAAAACGCACTCACCTTAATGTTCAACGTGTAGATGCTATTGAGCACCCAACCTATGGTGCCGTCACCGCCAGCCACCAAAATGCGGCATGGACGCGGACTAGCCTTTGCCGCCCACTGAAGTGCATCTTGAGGACCGCGTGCACCCAATTCCATTACCTGCAGTGGATTCAAATAACCACGCAAGAGTGACAGCACATCAGCGCCTGTGCTGCTGCCAGACTTGGTATTGGCTATCACAATGAGTGGTTCCCAGTTTTCTATAGTCGGCGGTTTAATGCCTGCCAAATGCAAACGAACCGATTCACGCGTACGCGCCGCTACAATACAGTACGGCGGAAAGATCATGTCACTAAATTCGCCTAGATCGCATTCCGTTTCCGTGTCGATGCGGCTATAACAATTATTGTGATAGCAACGTTGACACCACGCGCAGCGCCAGCCGTACAATCCAGTTGTCGCATGTGAATCCACTTCGACGCCGCACGTTGCACAGTTGACGTTTAAAGGCAAATTGCCGTGCACCCACAGATGATTTATCGATTTTTCATTGCGCAGCCATTTGTCCTTGCAGCGGTATTCTTGATCCGCGCGTTTACGACAGGCTGGTGTCGAGTGTGCGCATAGGCCACAGCAGTCGCAGAAAACACCAGCGGAGGGTGTGAGCAGTGTTTCGCAGACATTACAAAAACACGCCTAAAATATCAGGGGAAAAAATGCAACAAGTTGTCTATAGCCAATTTCATTTGCCTACCTGTTCGAGTATTTTTATTGATTTCCAGCTGTGTCGTGTTTTTTCCGATATGCAAATCACGACATCTTCTGCCAGCAGACTGCGGCAGAAGAGAAAAATCAGGCACAAGGCGAACAAGGAACCAATGAGTGCGCCAACGGTTAAATCAATACTGGCAATATCCATTGTTTTGCGCCGTTTATTTATTTATTTATAAAATAACTGTCATTTTTGTAAGTGCCGCTTGCTTCGTTTATAAATAATTCAATAAACCGTCGTACGACTTTTGCTGGCCCATCCATATACTGGGCTGCATATGTCACGCAAATGATTACTAACTACGCTATTACAGCAAAAATGTTTTTATGTATATATCCTTATTTTTTACCTATTAGAAAAATAAAAAAAAAGTTAATAATACGACCACAAATTACCTGTTTAGTCCCAAAAACTCAGTAACCTAATTTAATTGCAACACAAAACCTAATCGCAGTCGGTTTTTTGCTGTATTACTACTGGCACATAAACAACAACATTACCACCTTATTGACTTCTTTTAATATACGGTATCTCACGTACCTTATCGATAAGCGCGGATATAGTGTTGAAAATGTACTAACTTAATGGTGCCAGGGTAGCCATCATTGCCCTATTGGTCTTGAGACTTAAGATTGTTCTTGGGACATGTAAAATAAGTCTTTGACCCATTATTATTGATTGCTGATTAATATAAAGTTCCCTTCTCACTGAAAGCAGAATTGAACCGACTAAATGAGTCTCACAGCAAAGAAAAATGCATTATACAACACTATTTAGAAGAGGAATAGAGTTTGCAGAGCTCGGAACTGCTCTTTGTTACTCTCACGTTGGCATGTCTTTCTCACTCTTCTGCTTGCGGTCCACGTGCTATCTGCTTCTTCTAGCCGCTTGTATTCGAGCGTGCATTTGACTTGTCCAGCGAACGGTTTTAATTTTTTAGCAAAGTTGACTGAACTGAAATAATATGGGGCGCAAGGCAGAATACGATGAAAAGCAGAAAAAGGGTCCGGGTCGCAAAGCACGCAAACAAGGACCGCCACAGTTTCGCAAAAAAACGTTCGGTAAGTTAAATAGCAGTAAGCTAAATTATTCGGAAACCTCATGTTTATCTACTTACAAACAGCGCCACTAGAGCCTGAGGAGCAGAAGTTGTCACATCGTCAGAAGCAACGTTTTGCCAAGCGTGAGCAGAAAAAAGAGGTGCAAAAAGCAAAGCAAAAAGAGCGTCAACCAAAGCGCAAGCAACCTATAAAGAAGCAAAAGCATTATAATAGTGATAGCGAAGAGGAGGATGTGCCGGCGCAACAAGTGTTGGTTGGGAATGGCGCAAATAAGTTGAAAACCAATGGAAAAATATCGAAAGGTTTTACGGACGAGAATCAAGCTTGGCTGACACCGAAACAGGCAAAGAAAAAGCCAAAACAGCTTGTGGCAGCAGAATCTGATGAAGAAGAGCTTGAAGATGAGGAGTTAAGCGAGGTGACGACAGATGACGAGATAAGCGAGGAGACGTCAGATGCAGACGAAACTCAAAAGCTCGAGACTCTAGCAGAAGCTGATAGCGATGATGAATCAGCAGAACTGGACGATGAGGAAGACAGTGATGTTGATGAGGACGACACTGATGATGACGAAGAAGATGACGATGACGAAAATGAAGAAGATAATGATGAGAATGCCTTGACAATTGGCAAGCTGGCGGATTTATCGGATGACGAAGATTCTGATGCTGATTTCGAGCTGTCTGATGACGAGAATGTCGTTGCTGGTGCAGAATCTGATGAGGCGAGTGATGATGACGAAGATGGTGGTGATGATCAACTGCCCATCGAGCGCGCCAATAAAAAATTAAAGAAACGCGAAGCCGAGGAAGCTGAACTCGCCGAAGAGGAAGCACTAATGACTATTGAACAGCAGGATGTCTTTAAGTTTCCCGAAGGTGAACAGGAACTCTCGCTGCAAGAGGTGCAGCAGCGTATCAAGGACATTTCGCTGGTGCTATCGAATTTCAGGAAGTATCGCGAAACAGAACGTTCGCGCTCAGAGTATTTGGAGTTGTTGTGTCGTGATTTGTGTCTCTACTACAGCTACAATGAATTTCTCATGCAAAAGCTGTTGGACATGTTTCCACTGCCCGAGTTAATGGAATATTTGGAGGCATCGGAGGTATGATTTATGTCATTTTGTTGCATTAGCGAGATTACGCTTAATATCACGATCTTTTAGGTTTCACGTCCACTGACCATACGCACCAACTCACTGAAGACTCGTAGACGCGAATTAGCCGCAGCGCTTATCAATCGTGGCGTTAATTTGGATCCTTTGGGCAAGTGGACCAAAGTTGGGCTGGTCATCTACAACTCACAAGTGCCATTGGGTGCTACGCCGGAGTATCTGGCTGGTCATTATATGATACAGGGTGCTTCCTCGCTACTGCCAGTTATGGCGCTGGCGCCACAGGAGAATGAGCGTATCTTGGACATGTGCTCTGCGCCCGGTGGCAAAGGTTCGCACATTGCAGCAATAATGAAGAACACGGGTGTGCTCTTCGCTAACGATGCTAATCCCGATCGCATTAAGGCTGTTGTGGCTAACTTCCATCGTCTGGGCATTGTGAACGCAGTGGTCAGCTGTGAGGATGGTCTGAAGTTCCGCAATATTATAAGCGGCTTTGACCGCGTTCTGCTGGATGCACCTTGTACGGGCACTGGTGTCGTCTCGAAGGATCCCAGCGTGAAGTCGACCAAAAGCGATGTGGATGTGCAGCGTTGCTATAATCTGCAACGCAAGCTGCTGCTCACTGCCATTGATTCTGTTGATGCCAAGTCAAAGACAGGTGGATATATTGTTTACTCCACGTGCTCGGTACTGCCCGAGGAGAACGAGTGGGTCATTGACTATGCGCTAAATAAACGCAATGTGAAACTGGTGCCCACCGGCTTAGACTTTGGTGTTGAAGGTTTCACAAAGTTCCGCCAACATCGATTCCATCCCAGTTTGAACTTGACCAAGCGTTACTATCCACATACACACAATATGGACGGTTTCTATGTGGCCAAATTAAAGAAATTCTCGAACACTATACCAATATCAATGGAGGAACAAGAGCAGGACGAAAAGCAATTGGATGCAGCTGTTGAGCAAACTGACACAAATACAGAGGAAAAACCGCTAACTGAGCAGGACGGTGACGAGGCAAATAAACGCAAATTGCTGGGCAAACGTGCGGGTAAACCGCAACTATCCGAAGTTGACCTTGATATCAAAAAGAAAAAATTAGCGCAAAGCAAAACCAAATACATCGCAAATGTATTTGAGAAGCCAGTGAAAGCAGCAAAGAAACCGCAATCAGATGCGCAGCCAAGCAACGAAAATGCTAAGCCAGCACCAGCCCAGGCACCAGCTGCAGATGAAACACCCAAACAGCCGAAAAAAAAACAAAAGAATGACAATAAAAAAGGACCTAAGGTGTCACCAAGCAAAAAGGAGCCGCTGCCTAAAGCTAAGACAACGCCACAGAAACCACAGACGAATGGAGTGGCCAGTGTCGCGCCAGCGTCCAAGACGCCGAAGCAGTCAAGCAAACCGTCAGTACTGGCCAACAAGCCGAAAATCGACATCGATGAGCTGCCCGAGTTGTTGGGCAAACCGATTAAGAAGCAACTGATACAGAAACAGAAATCGAAGCAAATTGGACAACTGAAGAAGTCGAAAACGGGCGTCAATGCGAAGCCACAGCAGCAGCAGCGGGGCAACAAGAAGCAGAAACCGCGGAAGTAGCCAAGTAATTTAATGTTTCTAGTTTTTTAATTAATAAATTTACTAAGTCATTTAGTAGATTGTCGTGTAGATTCTGTGCACATATAATTTTTTTATTAGTACTAAGAACTAAATACAGAAAATTAATGAAAATGTAATTATACTTCAATGATTAATAATGCAGTGAGTGCTGCGCTAACCGGTTAGCGATACAGTGAAGCAATAACGTATTTCTACAAATGTAATTATATGATAGACAAGATTGCGGAAACTGTAACAGATACCTGAAAGAGTTATGGCAGCGAGTAGAGCAGACACTGGAGCAACTTATTGTAGCATGCTTGGCGCTAAGCAGTTTCCGTTCTTTTGGAATAAGTTTCTGGATAAAACTCTGTGTCTGGATACATTTCGTTTGATTCGGTTTGCATCCTTTGAATAAAATTTAACTTGAAGTAAATGAGATGTGAATTCAAACTGATAAATTAAAGCATGATAAGAGACAACGGAAACAGCCAACCTGCGCAGCATGAAAGCCAATTTTGATTAGTAGCCCCTCAACTTCACCTTTGATAGTATTTTCAAAGTAGAGTAGAAACAATGATCGATTTTTAATAACCCGTGGCACCTGCGGATGGTTTTTTCCGGCTTGCAGCTCCGGATGCAGAACGCCATAAAGTAGTGCTGCTGTTCACTTTGAAGGTTATAGTCAATAAACACACAACTGCTTGTGTGAAAATACCGATTCGGTGCAAGATTTGTTGCTGTCTTATATTTGCAACTTTTTTGAGACTGCACCCAAATAGACCTTTGATTCGACAAGACTCTAAATACCCCTATTGAAAGTACCTCAGCAAGTAATCTCTTCGCTGGATCAGCAGGAAAATTGCAGCGTTATAAACAATGGGGGCGGCGGAGGTGCCGGCGGCAATAACAGGGGTTTCAACATTTGAAGTTTTTCGTGGTAATAACAGGGCACTCAACTCTGTTGCTGGTGACGGTGGTAAACCTGAACCAAAAAATATTCTGGATGCGTTTGCTTTTGAATTTGGTAGTAACAATAAAAACCAAAGCGATCATGGTGGCAATCAGCGAGGCAGCAATGGCGGAAATAACAACCCAAGGAACGACGTCGCCGTTTTTAAAAATGCAAACTTTGTATACCACTTCTGAGTTTGTAACGTGCCAATATAGGAATGGGGTTGGGAATAGGGGTTGGATGTTAATTCCAATACAAATATAATTAAACGATAAAAGGATTAACGCTACCATCTAAGAATTTTGGTGACGAAAAAAAAAACAAAATAAAATAAAGTCAAAGTTGTAACATTTCTGCTTCGCATTATACAAGCATTAATAATTAACTAAAAAATGATGAATGGCAAAATGATATATATATAAATTATATATTTTTGTTTTTTTTTTTTTTTTTTTTTATTTCACTAAGACGCACAATAGAATTATATTATTATTATATGTCCTTTTTTTGTAGTCTATTAAAATCACCAAAAAAAACAGCAGAGCTGTGAGCTGCATATCCTTCCTGCATTAATTTGAGAGGTGATGTTATAAATTGAAAATTTCCACACAAATTTGGCTTCGGCAACACGCTCAGAGATTCGTTACCCTGCTGTAGACGACAGTTGAATAAAAAGAAAAAAAAAATAAGAGCAATGCTATGCACAATCAAAATCAAAAATAAATGTCGAAGTGCAATGGACTGCAGATAAGCAGTCGACGACTTGCACAGTTGTGCACGCCAGTCTGCAGCATAATTCCAAAGTGTAAACACCGCAAAGAAAGCAGAAATGTTGCTGAAAGTGCTTTTGTGCTGTCTGATGCTCTGGCACCAGGTCCATGCGCAGCAGCACATGCCATGTCGAGATGCCACAAAGTGCACACTGCAAGCGCTGCAGGCTAATCTGCGCCCAGATGCCGATGCCTGCAGCGATTTCTGGACTTATGCCTGCGGCAATTGGCAGCACACAGAATTCATGGACAACTTTGACATTGCCGAGGATGAGTACGCGAGCAAACTGCGTGCCATACTGGAGGAGCCGAGCTACGTGGCGCAGTCAGCCACGCCGCGACTGCTGACGCAATTGCAGACATACTACGCAGCTTGCCGACAGCTGCCCGGCCACCAGCTGCAACTGTCGGAGTATATGCGCACGCTGCCGCAGGAGTTGAACGCGCTGCGTGGACACTTTATGGCGTCAGTCGATGTGCCCAGTCTGGACTGGCTCGGCGCTGCTGCGACGCTGCGCAAATACGGCCTGAATGGTGTCTTCGTGGATGAAACGGTGGGCGTGGCCAGCGACGATGCGCAACGTTATGCCGTGCAGCTGAACATGCCCGACGAGGATGCATATTTCAGCAGCGAAGCCGAATTGCGCAGCTACATGCGACAGTTCGAACTGTTCACAGGCCAGCGGATGCACGCAGCTGCGGACTTGGCTGCGCAGCTCTACGCCTTCGAGCTGCAGTTGAGCGCGCTAAGCAGGCGCCACAGGGGCGTGGCAGCTTCGGAGAGTGTCCTGACGCTGTCAGCGTTGCGGCAGCGCATACCGCAGATCGATTGGCAGAGCTACTTCAGCGTACTGCTGGAGCAGGCGGCGCCGCCGGATATGCGCCTTGAAGTGGCCGACATCGCGTACCTGCAGGCTGTGGGCACACTGCTGCAGCGCACCAGTCGACGTGTGAGTCAACTGTATCTGCTAATGCGCCTGTGCAAGTTTCTGCACGAGAACAGACCACAGCTGAGCAGCGAGAAGCGCTGCATCAGGCATATGGGCGCACTGCTGCCGCTGGGCATGAATCACATCTACGCACGTTGGGTCTATCGCACGCGCAGCACGGACGAGCGTGGACTGCAAGCCATGCTGTCGCAGCTGAAGGCCACCTTTGCCGATTACCTGCAGGCGAACAGACTGCAGCTGCTGCCAGCGGCGTTGGCCTACTTGCGCCAGAAACTGCAACGGCTGCAGCTGCAGTTGGGCAATCTGCCGCCGCACGCTGCACTGCCATGGTACGATGCACACTATGCGGGTGTCAATCTGAGCGCCACGGATTTTTATCACAATCATTGGCAGCTCTTGCGTTTTCGCACACGGCTGCAGCATCAGCTGCTCTTGGCTAATGGCGGCCGCATTGATTTGGCGACTCACTACATTAACGATGACATACATCAGCTGCGCAATGCACCCTACTTTGTGCATCAGCGCAATACGCTCGTCGTGCCATTGGTCTTCATGCAGTTGCCCTTCTATGCGCCAGCACAGCATTCACTGCTGCGCTACAGTCTGATGGGCTGGATACTGGCGCACGAGCTGCAGCACGCCTTCGAGACGGACGGCGTCATATTCGATGCGGCGGGCAATGAGTCGCCGCTGGGCATGGCCATCAGTGAGCAGCCAAGTTTCGTGGCTGCGCAGCAATGCCTGAATCACAGCGTTACGGTGGCACTCAAGGAGCGCGTGGCGGATGTGTATGGCTTTCAGCTTGTCTACGATGCGTACTTCAATGCCGCCAATTCTACAGCGGCGATTGACGTCAGTTCTTTGACGACAGCATACAGCGCCAGGCAGCTGTTCTTTTTGAATTTTGCACAGTTCTTCTGCGGCAAGCTGCCCACGGCGATTGCACATGATGCCGACGATGTGCGCGTTGCCAACGTTGTGGCGCATATGCCGGAGTTTGCGCAGGCCTTCAAATGCGCCACGCGCACTGCTGCCGTCTGCCAGATGTGGCGTACACGCTGATGTCTAATCTATAACATGTATGCTACAGTGAAACCATACGGCGCTGTACCAATTCATTCTCAGTCGGCATAAGTAAAATATTTTTTACAATTTTTAATTTTGTATTTTGTTTTTTATATTTTCGTTGAACTTTGCTTTGAAACAATTTTATCTTATACGTATCTGCGACAGTCTCTTGCAGTATGCAATTTATTAGATAGTTGCCCTCACATTAGCGAACGCTGGCATTACTTAGTCTGTGGCAGTTCCTCAAGATGCCCAGAACCATTAACTAAGAGCAACAGCGCCAGCACTTGGTGAAATTCTAAGCATATCCAACTTAAGCTTAACTTATAAGCCATTGCTCCTGTGAGTCACCTCAGACGTGCCTCTTAAAGTAAGCGACTCAGTAGGTAGAAGGTTCAAGCCTCCAGTAGGAGTGGTCTGCATTTAATTGCTATTTGTAGTGAATTAGTTTTTATTGCCATCATTATTTTTTTTTTATTTTAAGTTTAATCATTGATTTCTGTATTGTTTGTTTGTATAACCTTTGATAATAAAAAATAACAGTTACAATAAAATGCAGAGCATCTCATAAAAATTCAAGTGCACGTATGCGAGCAGTAAAGCATCGTTTGCTTTTTGATCCAGTAAACTCAAAGTTGCCAGATCAAAATTAAGTTAAACAAATGAATGAACGCAGCTCGTTACGTATACGTTTACGTGACAGAAACCAACGACGTAGGTACGCAAGTCTTTCGTGGCATATGGCCCAACTTTGTGTTTTGTCGTTCTACTCAGTAGGTGTTGGGTTCGATTCCCAAATACACCTACGCGATTTTTTTATTTATTATTGTTATTTTGTTTTTATTTTTAAATAACCAATTTGCGCAGACAATTTATCAATTATAATTGCTTTATCGTTTATTTGTGTTTTGTGTAAAAATAATGCACACAATGCATATTCACGATGTTGTGTGTTTTACTTATGTGGTTTTACTGCATATGGGGAAGCTTTGCACTTTCCGGCCTTTGAATAGACATAAAAACCATAAATCAAATAAAACTCTGGCAAAAATCATTTCACCACATTTGTGCACTGGAAATGAAATGTATCGCGTTTTCATATGTGGCACCCAACTGAGTCACTTGCATGTTGGCTTAAAGGTTTTCTTTTTATTGTGTTACGTATTTCCCGCTTAGTATACAATCATAAATTAAAAACAATCAAAGCGATTTTCTGTTGCCTTTCGATAAAGTGATAAGGAATTGTGTTATTATTTTATTGTGACTTAGTTTTGTTTGTGTTTTTGTTTTTGTCATTTATTACATTTTTTTTTATTGTTGTAATATGAAGCTGTTTTATTTTTTTTTTTTTGTTTATTTATTTTTTTTTTGCAATTTTGTCGCGTGTTGTGCGTTTTGCGCGTCTCTGCAGCAACGAAGTGGTGAAAACTCATCAAGCGGACAAAGCAATTAAACGCGTAATCGCAGTGTAAGTAATTGAGTTTTAATGCGACTGCCACTGCTGACCCCACAGCGCGATTTGATTCTATTTTTTTTTCTTTTTTTTGTTCTGTCATATACCGTAAATTTTTTTTTTTTTTTTTTGTGCAGGCTGGTCAACGCATGTGCTTGTGTCCGCTATATGCTTCAGTAGCGTAGCTACGTAGCTTGCATGCCACAGTAATAATAAAAGTGCAATAAAGTGATATAACGATAACAACAACACAATGTTTATTGTTGTACACTACAAAAACAGTGATTTTATTGCAAAATTATAGCAAACGAGTTGCATATTAATTACCAACTCAATGCGGCCTTAGCTTGCTAGTCAACGTCAATCGCTTAGACACCTGCGCATAAGGCACTCGAATACAGTAAAAACTCAGCTTATATGACATACCGCTTTTTAATCGATTTTCGACACAATTTAAGCTTTTTTACCTGAAACCTCTGCAACAAGACAGATAAATGATAAACAAAGTTACAAAATCATAAAAAAAAGAAAAACACTGAGTTTGTTTAAAATTCTGTGAAGCTGGGAATTCCCCGCATAAAGTCATAGTGTAAAAATTAACTGACGATTTACTAAGTGTATTTCTAAAGTTTATCTACTCTGTCTAACAGATCATGGGTATACCTCTTACGGCCGGCAAGCTCAGAATCGTCATGACATCGCTGGCTACAGGAAATTATACAGTAGCCTCTTAAAATAAAATAAACAATCAATTTTTTTTTTCTTTGAGCAGGATGATACTCTCATTCCTAATGAAACAATTGTCGATATGCATGTATGGTTAAAAGGTATTTTGCAGCAGCTACTGCAATGAAGTAAAGTAGGAGACAGTGCAATATCAGTCCCTAAACAGACCAAGACTGGTGCATCTGCGGCAAGCCTCAGTGGATAACAGCTTTGGCAGTCCAACGTTGAGTCTGCTAAGCAATATGGCAAACAAAATCAACTCAACCAAGCGTACGTTCAGCAGAGTTTTCACAGTATTCTGGAAACGTAACAACGCACATATGCCAACTGCCAG
>JBAMBQ010002053.1:0-70428 GCA_037044495.1 Stegana nigrithorax
ATTATTATTGTACTAAGTAGCAAAAAAAAGAAAAATATTGAGTAATGAGAACTAATTTATTGAGCAACATATTATTGTATCTTGAATTGTTAACTTTCTAGTTTTATTGTTTAAAGGTTCTTAGTCCCCCTTAAGCCTTTAAATTATGTTTGGATTTACCCATTGCGTCGTAACCGACTATAGAAAACTCTGTACCCAATCCAAAAGAAAAACAATTTATTTTTAGTAAAAGCCATTTTTCGGCCGATCCTTCCTATGGCAGCTATATGTTATAGTAAACGGATATTTATAATATTCGGGAATATTATTGGATATTACTTAGAATTGGTAAGTCCAAAATTTGATAACGATTGCTTAATATACAAAAAAGTTTTTCTCATTAAATGTTGTTTTTTGGCCGATCATTCCTATGACAGCTATATGATATAGTAAACCGATATACATAGTTTTTAGATATGTGATTGGACATTAGGTAAAACAATTAAATCCCAAATTTTGTAAACATATCATAAAAAATAAAGCGGTTTTTGTTACTAAATATGGCTTTTTGGCCGATCATTCCTATGGCAGCTATATGTTATAGATCGAATATCGAAAAAAAATAAACTCGTTATGCCTATGGATTGGCAGAGTCTTCGTGCCAAATTTGGTGGTTGTAGGTCTTACCGTTTCCGAGATCCGTGCGTTCATACGGACAGACGGACAGACGGACATGGCTATATCGACTCGCCTTTCGATGCTGATCAAGAATATATATACTTTGTGGGGTTTTCCACGCCTCCTTCTGCCTGTTACATACATTTGCACAACTTTAATATACCCTTTACCATTTTTTGGTACAGGGTATAAAAATGAGTTAATTGAAATTTCTGAGCTTGGCCCATATGTGAGTTATCAAATAACGCGCAAAACAGTTTGGGGTCAGACACTTATAAGAGCTGAACTTATAGCTAAAGAAAATTCGTTGGTTCTGCATGCTGCTGGTAAAGATTTCAATGCATTGACCTCTATGACATTCATATAGTCATATAACGTGGGCATATTTAGATTGGGTTCTTAGATGCCACTTTAATACTATAATAAAAACGAGTTAATGAAATTTTTTACAGTGTTTTCGTTTATTGGCAGAAACATTTGCACTGGCATAAGTTCACAACTAATTTCTTTCACTATTCGCATTTAAATAATAACTTCCTTCAGATTAGTTATGTGTACATATATATAAGACGAGACATATAAATACAATAAAGTGAGGAATTTATATCGGTAAAATATATAAACATTTCAGGCAGACACATATAAAACTAAACGATCAAATCAGCAACGCATTAATTCGAACGCACATCCAAGCCCTGGAAGGAGCTCAAACACTTCTGCAGCGTGTTCAAGTACTGATAGGACAGTTCGCTCTTGCAGCCATAGCCGCCAAGTTTATGTATGGCTGCGTAGTCATAGCAATCCACTTTATTGTCATCATTGCAATCCTGTCCAAATTTGGTCATGTAGTTTTGTATGGTATTGGCGGCGCAGTAGGGATCGTTCACACAGTTCGGATAGGCTGAAAATTGTGCAAAAGTGTATGTCAGTTGAATTCAACGGTGTTTCACTGGCAAAACTTACCAGTTTCCGATTGTGGTGTATCATTGCCGAGTGTCAGCTTGCCACCATCTGCCCAGTAGGCCCAGGTAATGCGGAAGAGGCCGCAAGTTTCACCAACGCAGACCGCCGTCTGATTGCAGCCGCTGACGGCCTCACAAATGCAGCCCAGGCAAACATCGGTAACGGGTTTATCTGCGATGTATAAGCAAATAAATTTTTATTTAAATTTTCTTTACAGCATTATCGATAATAATTAGTTCGTGTATAAAAAAGCAAACTATTATGGCTTTACTCTAATGTAAAAATATTGCTTTCTTTTGCTTATATGATAATACGCAACCCGAAATACTTTTTCTATTTGTGCTCTTGTTTTGAGAACTCTATGGTGATAAGCCGACTGCATGGGTCAACTGATTAGGAACACTTCGTATTACTCAGCAGATTAGCTTTGACGTATACAGTCTTACATGCGCTAGTTAATTTGCATTTGAACAACATCAACCACGACTACAACAATAACAGCAACCAAAGCTTACGCGATTATTAAATTCGTATAAAATATAATGGAATTTATTATTAAACATGTTTATGACCTATAAATTTAATGCAAAAACAAAAGCGAAAGAAATACAGAATCGAGACAAAGAATTCATATAGCTAACTGGTACGAAAAAAATACTCAAAAAAGGAAAACAAAAACAACAGCCAACCTGATCCGTTTAGAATATTTGAAATAACATGTCATAGCTTATTTTAAACAAATTCTCATTCTGTTTTGCAGCATGTTGGCTAAACTTAAAAAATGAAAACAATAACAAAAAAACCACAACGAATTTATAAAACAGAATCAAAACGCAAACAAAGAGGATTAATTTTAATTTTTTTCTTTTTATTAAAAGGGTCTAACTGAAGGTTCAAGCGCAGAATGGAAATTTATATTTAAATTATTGCAGTATATATATTTTTGTTTTTTTTTTTTATTGTGCCTTTAACATAAAATTTTATCTATATAATTATATTATTTTTTTATTTTAATACGAATATTGGCAACTGAAAATAAATCTTGCACGTCCATGAACCTGAGTCTGAGTCTGTGGCTGCGTCGGCGTTTCGCCAAACTGCTGCGAACTGAACGTTGCTCTGATGATGATCAGCAAAATCAGAAGCAGCACGAGCAGCCCCAGCAGCCGCTACACAGGTTCCGTTTAACTAGTTTCACAACTTTCAATGGCAAGTTTTTATTTAAAGTTTACATTTTTTTTTCATAATTTTTTTTTTTTTTTCTTTAAGTTATTCTTAGCATGAATTCATGCGCTGCTCTGCCATCATGAGTCAATTTCGTTATCAAATTGACTTAAGCTGAATTTTTCCAACATGTAAAACTTTTATTTTTCCTACACATGACAATGCCGTTTCGCTCCGAGTGTTTATGGCTTGCAGTGCTAAAATGCTTACTTCAAAGCAATGAAAATAAATTTAAACAAAAATCCAATGCAATGATGGGCTCGTTATACAAAAAAAAAAAAAAAATAAATAAAATAAAGCATAACCTTTTTATGCATTTCCAATAGCTTCTTGTTTTTATTATTTTTAAGTTAACAAATTGACTTCGACGTATCTGGTGACGCATATTAATGCCCGCCATTGTAAAGTCATATTTTAAACGTTATTTCCAACAACTTTTTTTTCCGTTTTATTTTATTAATTTTTTTTTTTGCTTCTACCTTTTGGCGGCACTATTTGCGCAGCTTAAGTCATTTTCAGTTGACAGTTTATTGAAGACCTGAAATATATTTTTTAAGGTTTGGTCTTGAATTTTTAAGCTTAAATCTGACATAAGCCATTGGCTTAGTTTCGTCAAGTAGCGTTAAGACCCCACTTAAGACGTGCTTAAAATCGCAATATGTAGTGACAAGATTTTTGCATATAATAAATAAGAAAAGAGAAAAATTGTTTGTTAGCCATATGCCAGCAAAAACTAGGCACAGTGACATGCCTATAAAAGCCGATTTTATTTATGTACAATTCATATATACATAAATGCAGGAATTATGAAAAGTTGCTGAAAATGATTTTGATATAACACGAGCAGTCATGGTTTGAGTGGGCGGCATATTTTCTATAGACTGATCCAAATTAGTGAATCATGTATACAGAGCTCAGGTTTTTCAGAAGAAGTATCACCCCTCACTGTTGTAATGATTTTTTGCTCATTTATACAGTCATTTTAATGACTTTTCACCTTCTAAGCTTAAATTTATTTTAATTACAATTTTTATTTCTCAATTGTTGCTCACAATTGTGCTGTAAATCTTATGCAATTTTTTGTATTTACTGCATAATTAATTTTGTTTGATTTGTTTATATTTTGTTAGTTTTATGTCATACATCTAATTACTTATGTATATAATCAAAACGTCGTTCGCATATTAAAGAAATCAAGCGACAGGCAGACAGACAGACATATTGGCAGACAGTCGTACAATCATTGCCTAGCTAAGGTGTTGACAATGGAACGTCGCACCGTGTCTGCTGATGGCTTTTACTCATTCATTTATTTAAAAGCTTCCGAATACCGGAGACTATATGCAAAAACCGTAATGCTTACACAAGGAAACTATTTACTAACTATTTGCCAAGCTGTTTATTTTTATTAATTTGTTTTTTTTTTTTGTTTTATATGCATAAAAAAATTCCCCTTTGTTGCGTTTTGCCAAGACTTTTGTGTGCTGCATGTGCATCCGGTAGTGGCAATTTTGATTTTATCTCCTCAACTCAGCCGGATTTCAGTTATTTTCACGCAAATTGAAACAACGTTTTTAATTAATTATAATCACAACCAAAGCTATGAGCAAACAAAAGGTGACACATTAGCTAAATTTTGATTTCTATGCTATAAGTCTGTATGAAGTATACGGTTATGCAAATTAATGATTTTTTTTTTTATTATTATTATTATTAATTATGCTACATTTAAGCAAACGACAAACTTTTCAGAAAATATTGACGGATGAGTGCGTTGAACTTTACACGCGCTTCAATGTTGTCTACAATTTATGATCTCACAGTCTAAAGATCCATTGACTTATTTCTTAGAAAATTATCAAATATAACTTAGAAAATTTTTTTACAATTAGCGCTGAAAAGCGCCATAGGCAAAATTTAATTTAGACATGGGTATGCAGCTGTAAAAAAATTTGATAAAACATTTTTTTTACAAGCCTTATTTTATTTTAGTTTTTGAAACGATTTTTTTTTTTTTTTGTTTATTTATGTTATAAATAAATTTCTTTTTACTTCATCCATGTCTCTTATTTTTTAGTTTTATATCAGTTTATTTTATTGCTCCAAGACTGTTTTCATATATTTTTCTTTCTAATAATTTAAAAATATTTTTTTTATTTTTTATTTGCATAAAATTTTTTTTTTTTTTGTTTATTAACGTCATTTAGTAATTGTTAATCATTGTTTTTACAAATGGTAATTTATATTTATATTTGAATTTTATAAAAATTTTCCTTTTTACATTAAGTTTTTACTGCCAGCACGCGTAGTTACTTTTATGAGTGAGTTTTTTCATTTATCTAATAGTCTACTACAAAAATCAATTTATAATTAATGCATAGTTTAATTTTTATATTTTTGTTTTTATTTTTGATTATTGGGTTTTATGTTACTTTGTTTTTTATTTGTTCAGCAAAATTGAATACGCTTAGCACCGCTGCTGCTAATGAATGCTAATCAATTGTGCGAAACTTAGTTTGTTTAAACAGAAATTTTAACAAAAGAACTCAAACAACAAAATATATAAATTTAAATTTTGTTTCGTTGCTGACTACTCACCCTGCGTTTGTGCGAAGGTACCCAATGCCAAGTAGAGCAAACCGCCAAGCGCCAAAGTGCAGTACAATTTGTTTGCCATGTCGTGTGGAAAATAATATGAAATCAAAATTTCAATAATTAATTATGCGAAAGTAATGCGAACACAAGTGCACAAAGAACTGAACACAAATTCAATTTATTGTATTCTATTTTGTAGCAAAAGCCAGAGAAATTTCTTTCGTTTTTATGGAACCGAACGCCTTTGCGTTTCGCGCGAAACTAAATCTGCGGCTTTGCTTTGCGAATTTTTTATCCGTTGCGTGCCCAAAAGCTTCAAAAAGGCATAGCAAAGCTCAGTTGCGCTCAAAAGCGAATTCGTCTCTTTATCAAGTGAGCGAGTAGCTTGAAAACGAAAGACTTAAACAACAAACGCGCAAAGCGACGCATATTTTAAACTAGTAAAAAGATAAATAGTTAGTTTTCTGAGTATGCAAATCGTTTACTTCTTGTTTAATGAAAAACGCTTAAGAATTGAAAGAAAGAACAGTTTAGCGTTTAGATTTTGTTAAATGCAGCAATATCGACGGATTGTACAACATCCTCGAATTCCTCGATCTTCTCTTGGAGCAGATCAATCGAGACTTTATCGTCCTCGATGACGCACATGATTTGCAGCTTGTTGATGCCGTAGCCGACTGGCACCAGCTTGGAAGCGCCCCACAGCAGACCGTCCATTGTGATAGAACGTACATTTGCCTCCATGGCCTTCATGTCAGTCTCATCGTCCCAGGGCTTGACGTCCAACAACACTGAGGACTTGGCAATCAACGCGGGCTTCTTTGACTTCTTCGCAGCGTATGCGGCAACACGTTCCTCACGGATCTTGGCAGCATCGGCATCCTCTTCTTCATCGGAGCCGAATAGATCAACGTCATCATCATCATCAGCGGCAGCTGTTGGAGCTACTGTGGGCTTAGCGCCAGCCAACTGTGGCAATGGGGCGCCCACCCAGTGAGAACGCTCGCTTGCCTCGAACGAGGCGATGTGACGGTACCAACGTGCGGCGTGTGGATACTCAGCAGTGGGTGCTTTGCCCAAGGAATCGAACACTGACAAATCAGCTTTGCTGGGTGTATATCTGTGAATTCACATACAAATATAATAACATATAAACACAACATGCACATAATATTAATTTAAAAAATGCATACGTGTGGTGCATGCACTTAACCTCAATTTCTTAATTAGCTTTTGATTATTTTTACTTACCCGCAGATGTAGCTGTTATCAGCCAAAAATTCATTCAACTGCTTGAGTCCCTGTGGGGTCTTAACATCACCGAAAGCCATTTTTTATTTTAATTTAAGCTCGTATTTTAAAGTTATAAAAAATAAAATCTACGCCGATGATTCGATGCCGCGTGTGGAAAAGAAAGAAGTGAACGCCAAACATATCGATAGCAGACCAGTGTTTGTTGCAAACGTGCTCAATTTTAATCGGTTTGCCTCTGTTCAGCGTCTGTTAAGTGACTGTTACCATACTTCTCTCGGTCGCACCAATGCACCAGCCAATGCATCAGCGAATGAATCCACTAGAGTATCATCATGCATTGTGCAGCTTCTGTTAACCGACTGTAAATGAAAGTTTCCCAATTAGTCAGAGTTCTACAAAAACAAATGTTCGGAAACGTGAAATCAAATGGTTGCCGCCAAGGATCAAAAAACTAATTTGTTTTGAAAGTAACGCCTTCTCTTTTTCTTCGGTCTCAAAATGCATGGTTCACTGTGGCAACTCTAGAATAGTAGTACCTTCTTCGCGTACATTGATTGCTGTCTCGCTCGCTTGTCGTTCGCGTTAACTTAACTAGGGCAGTCAATGCACCAAGTGCAATACTAGCTCTCCTCTCTTCTGACTTGCACTCACATGCCAACAAAACGTAAATAAACATCGCGCCATGGCTGTCAGGGCGCCCAAATGTTTTTGCTGATGAAGATTCGGGGTGCTTTTGTTCGTGAGTAGACTCACGTGAGCAAAAACGAGGACGGTTTTACGTTGTTCATAACTGCTTCACATAGTGTTATTGCACAGCACAGTATTGGAAACTGCTGTTGCTTCTCACTCACACACGATCTATGCTTCGCCTTGGAGGCGTTCTGCGTTCTGCGAATCTGCATTCTTCATAGTTCTTCATAAATCTCCAATAAAGAAATTTAGTTGCTGTTCAGCTAAACGTTCGAGAAATTTGAAATTTTTCCTACGGTAATTTAAATTTATAGAAATTATGCAAATAAACAAAATATAGAAATATTGCAACGACGTGCATTGACGAACATAAACGCGCTACGGAATTGCTGTCGCACAAAAATGTGAACCAAAGCCATGACGAAAAATTAAATATTCCGCAAGTCGTGCAAAAGTAAAAAAAAAACAAATGGATTATTTCTGTATGTGTTTCGTATTATTGCTGCTGCAATGTGCTGGGCAATAAGAAAAGTGTAAAACTGCGTTAACGCAGCATGCAAACAGAAAAAAACGACATCAAATCAAATAAATTTATTAACTTAAAGCTTAATCAAAATGTATGTATGTTAATGTGCATTAACAGTAGCATGATGATGACAGCAATCGCAAGCAATCCTGCGGGGATGCTTTCGTGCTTCGTTTCCTATCGTCTCGCGGCTGACCGAAGCTGTCGCATTTCCCCAATCAACCGCTTCACTCTTTCGCACTAAATCATATGTATGTGAATGCGCGCGCGTCTCCAGGCTTACGTTGTTGTTGTCGCTTGCGTTGTTGTCAGCTGGTGCAGGCGGTGGGCAACGGTGTTTTTTGTGGAAGCTGTTTGCAGATGCCAACGAATGGCATCACAAAATCTTCTCAACTTTTGCTTCGTTTGCTGTGTGTGTGTTTTTTTAAACATCCCCTGCAAACTATTTCGCTGCTTTGGCGATACTCGGCTCCCGTTGCGGGATATTATAGATGCATGTGTTCGTTGTTTCACACGCCCCCTTTCACCTTTCACAAAAATTGCCATAACATTATTTGCCGTTCGAATAGGCACGCACAAGTTTTTCCTTTAATGAATAATTGAAAATTAAAAGCGCACAAGTAATTAGATAAAAAGCTACGTTAAAAGTTGTTAATATACAAATAAGAAAAAAATACCTGCAGTCAGCTAGCGGTAGGAAGCGGCAGGGAGTCAGCCATTAGCCCATTCGTGTAATTTGCGCTGCATAACCGTTACACACGTTCCCTGATGCGACACACGTACCTATTATCGTGTTCATCGCTGTATTTATTTTTAACCAACTTTTCACTTTTAGTTTTTTATTTGAATTTTATTTTTTCTCAGTAATTATTTTTCCTTTCGTACGCGTTTATTACTATTTGCCTTCACTTAGTCGCAAATCGTTTTCTTTTTTTTAATTTTATTTTATTTTACGGCTATTTTTGTATATCAAGGTGATTAAGTTTTTTCCGATTATCGAATGGTTTTATTTCTTTTTTTTCTACTTTTATTTTTACTAATCTTGATGCTGTAAATTTTTAGCGTGCATATTACATATAATGGTGCAAAAGTGGCGCCGATCGAAATAATTAAATAAATAAAAACATTCCTAACACCGTCCGCATGTGTTGATGTGAGTTGTGTATTGGGAGAACATTAAAATAATATATTGTGTGAAAAATTTAATTTAATAATGAAAATGCTTTGCGAAGGACGTGTACACATGTAAATGAGCGATTTTAGTTTCTCGTGCTCAGTTGATTTTCACTTTCGTGGCGTCGAAGCGTGTTCTGAGTGTGAAGTGTTAATAAAAAATTAAAAAATAAAATAAAGAATAAAACTAAAAAGTGTTAAAAATGCTATGTCTATGTCTGTTGCTACTCACTGAGCTGATATGAGAGCTAAGAAAATGATCCCATTAGCAAAGTGTGATTCGGTTCATTGCTTCATTGCAAAATAAAAAAATAGGCTGAAGTGACGCAGCCACAGTGAATAATCGCAAAATGTGTCGATGTTAAATGATGTTTTAGCTAACAAACAAAAAGTGAAACGATTAATTTAAACAATGTATCGTAAGCAAAACGATTATTATTATTATTATTATTATTATGATTATTATAATTTGGGGCAAGTTTATGGGTCTAATAATGTAATCTATAAAGACCCTTTTCTATAATATTGTGAAACCATCATCCATCCATGTAGCTTTACAAATTTTGCCCTAAGTAAGAACTGCTTTGATCTTATAAAGCAGAAATTCCGTATGACTGCCTGCAGACTCTATTCAGAAAGCTCGGCATATTGTTTCTTAGAAGCGATGGTGCACAAGCTATTCAAATTTGTATTTTGCACCAAGAATTGAAATATATTAATAAAATCTGTCAACTGACTACGGACATTGTTATTAGGTAGCTCTACTTTTCTTATAATTCTATGACATTAGCGCTAAAAGAAAAGTTTGGAAGGGGGTTTATGGGGTTTAGTTAGTCATGTCCATCGTAACTTCGTTTTATGCTAGCAACGGAAATTTTTCTAGTTTTTAACAATTGTTCGATGACATGACGCATCCATAGTGAAGGCCTTTGTTGGCCTTTTTTAAAATGCAAAATCGTCACAAAGTAAATGCTTTGAAATAGAATTAGTCAGTAATTGCCCAACGTTCACAAAACTCTTTTCATTATTTTTTTAAGCATTTCCTAATTTTCAATTTTTGTTAAGCTTCACCAATATTTACTAAATCGATTTAAAGCTGTATTGTGGCACAGTTCAAGTGTGTGATATGCGATTTAACAAACGAATCCTTTCAGTCTAAGATTTGCCTTTGGCAAAATATAGCGCAGCCGACAGCAATCAATACACACAACCCCAGACCCAGACAGAACAAGTTGTGCGAACCCTCGAGCGCACGGAAAACATGAAAATCCTTTTTTCCAACGAATTTCACGCACAATTCTAGATTCTTGGCAAACATTACAGCAAAAAAAAAAAAAAAAAAAAAAAAATAGGAAACACGCATAGGCACAGTCACATACACAGTCATAGACCAAACAGTTATTTACAGACAAGCCTGAACATGTGTGTGCCGTGTTTGCATTATTAAGAGGTATAAACGCATAGCAAATCTAACGAGTGCGGAGGGGGGGAGAAAGTAAGCGGTAGAAGTGATTGAGTGCGTGTATTTGTGTAGAGTGCGGTGCAGACAAACCAAGTAATGTAATTCACACACACACACAGAGACACAGAATACAAGACACGCAATACAAGCTAAGCAAGCAACACCTCGAACCGTTGTCTGGGTTAAGTCATAAACTGAAATCAGCTCAAAAGCAACCGCAGCAGCACCAGATACAGTTACTTTGCCACAGAACAGTTAAGATTGGGCGGTGTTTGGGTGAACCCAATGGGTGAGAGTTGGGTCATAATAATCAGCATACAGTTGACAACATAGCAACGCACCACCGACAATTAAGCACTCGAATGAAATGATGATGATAATGCTGGCGACGATGATGATGTTTATGATGACGACAATGCCGTCGGGTTGCAATGACACAGACAGCTTCCGTTACACTTGTGTATGCTGCTATATGTGCGCCACTTAAGCCGCCAACAACTAGCAGCGAGCCAGGCAGGCAGCCAGCCAGCCAGCCAGCCAAGCGATCAACTCGTTTTTAACCTCATATCCAAGTTCTAAAGCCCACTTTCAACAACTTGCACCCAACCACTTGCCGCTCTACTTGCTCAAGCTGGCGGTGCTAAGCTATTTTTAACTTTGCATATACATACACGCAAGGCTGCCATGAGCATGAAGCAAGAACAGGAACAAAAAAATGAAATTGTTTGAGCTAGCCAACATGGTTTACACTTGTATCACTGCATAGTTCCGCTTCCGTACAGTGATTTCCTAGCTGCGCTCTTCTCCTTGACAAAGTTTTCAACCCAGCGCACGCATAAATTTTTGACGCAACAGCACCAGCATGTTCCAGTGCTGAAACGTTTTGATAATGGAACTGCTGTTCTCTCAAAACAGGAGAGGGCTGAAGAGCGTGAGTGTGTTGGTTTGCTAAGCCTGGGGAGAGCAGAAATGTGTTGTGAGCAAGCTGGCGTCCAATATTGCCGGAATCTGCGCAGCTTGTTTTTGCAGCATCCACAACGCGCCAACGTGTTGACGTGTCCATCGTGGATTGTTTGGAAAATTTTCCATGTTCTCCTTCTTTTTTGAATGTCTGTATTTGTGGCTGGTTTGATTTAGTTATTTATCATTTTTTTTTCGTCTGCTTCCTTTTCTATTTTTTTTCTTTTTTGCTACTTGTATCCTTGTCGACGTCTGTATTTTGCTTGTTGTCGTTTTTCATTGATTCGTTTGCGTTTTGCTGCTACTTCGACAACTGTATTGCTATTTGTTATTATTATTTTTTCTTTTCTAGCTTTTTTTGTTTCGTATTTGTTTTCTCGGTCGCTTGGCGTTATTCTTTATTAGGTTTCCTTGACTTTAGCCGAGCTGGAATTGAATTTTTTCGTGTTGGCTGCTTCGAATTGGCGGAAACTAGTTTGGCTGTCGTCTAGAATGGATGGTTTAATTAGAATTTTTGTCGCGTCATCTCTCGCATAATTTAATTGCCTTTGCCTGAATTTTTTTATTTTTTTTTCCTGTTTTATTGTTGCTGGGTTTCGTTGACATTTCTGTATTGGGCGGCGTAAATGCCAATTTGTTGAACATTTTTGGCAAGGGTCGTAGCGTACACAAATTGGATGTGGCTGATTTGAACTTGTAATGAGTTCTATTAGGCACTTGGTAATCTAACAGCATAATTTATTGCCTACTACTAAGCAACTGTCGATAATAATCAACTCTCTAGCAGCAGCATTAGGCGCGATGTCAGTGACTGACACTGATAACGGATGATACGACTTTTAGGCATTTGCCGAAGTTGGCTTTAATTAGTTGACTTGTGCTGTGCCCATTTTATTCCTACAATACTTATCATATTAAGTACGTACGCACGTAAGCCATTTTGCTTTGATCTGAGTTTCCCTTGCTTCGAGCTACTGCACTTCACTGTCAAAAATCATGTCTAGTAGATTACAACAATTCGTTTAATTATTTATGCAAAATCAACCCTTGTGTTCTGGTATTTCTCCCAAACACAGCTAGAAAATTATGAACGCTGTTAGATACATCCTTTGCCTCCCACACAATCAAATTTTAACATTGCAGACAGTTGGTCTTTACCATAAGCACACAAACCACACAATCAAATTTTAACATTGCAGACAGTTGGTCTTTACCATAAGCACACAAACCACACAGGTGGTCTTATTGTATATTTCAGGCATATATATTATGTCTACACTGTTGGCGTAATATATATTCACCCGCTGAAACGTGAAAATTTAAATGATTAGACAACATTTTTGTGGTGTACGAAAAACAACTTTTATTATCAAGCAATTTCAAATAGAAGCTTTCAAGTATTGTCGATTTATAATCTTAAAAACAAAGCCAATATAATTTGAAATATATAATACATATATATAATATGTATGTATATGTAAAAGCAATTGTTTATCTAATATTGGCGATTTTGTCTTATTTCTGACAATGTTCGATTTAAAGAAAATTCCATACGATTTTCTTTTTGTATACAAATTTGGCTGCTCTGAATACAAGCAAAATGCGCGTACAAATGTCCATTCCCACTGCATAATTTTTATCTAATGACACTTCAAAATTAAACAAAATGTGAATGAAAATGAGAAAAAAAAAACAAAACGTGTTAGAAAAAAAAAAATGAATAAAAAATACAATTTCTTTTGCCAAAACTATTTGGTATCTCTGACGTGCAATGTCAGCATTCCGTCGTGTATTGTCGTTGTTGTTGTTTTTCTTTTCCCACTTTTTTTTTTGTCCGTTATTTGGCAAAGCGATAATATTTTTCTTCTAATTATGTATTTTTAATTTTTCGTATTCTTTTCAAATTTGAATTTTTGCCTATTAGCCTTTTTCATTTTGTGTGTGCGCTTTTATTTATTAATTTATTTTTTATTTTATGTTTATGTTTTTTCTTTTTTTTTTTTTGACTACATTTAAATGCAAGGTAAATGTCAAACGCATTTGTAAACAATGAGTCTTGCTCGTTGTGATTGCTAAAATGCAAAAAGAAGCAGCATAATAGCGGTATATGCACACGTTGATCGGCCTCTACAAGTGTTAGCAGGTGGCAATTGAGAACCATTGCAGTTTGTGTTGAAATTGCTACTAGGGCTTGATGGGATTGCCCGGGGCTATTTGGTATTATCAGAAAATTAGTTTTTACAATTAAGATTTTAACTTTGCTGTTAGAGTGTTTATTTTTAAAAATAATCGACCGCATTGCAATGCGTCAGCAAATTAATCTAAATGCAACAACAAAACCAAAAAGCAATAAAGAAAAAGTGTGTAGTGTATTTCAAACGCAATCGAAGTTAAGAATAATTTTTAACTCTGCAATCGAGTTCGCGCCCACACATTAAACAAAATACATAATAATAACAACAAAACGATATTTTAAGATAATTTTTTTTTTTTATTATTTTTTTCGCTGAAATGCAAAACGCGTCGATTTTGAAAACAATTCATTAAAAAGCAACAAAACGAAAATTAATTCTTTACAGCGCTACAACGGCAGCAAAAACAAAAACAGAAACGCAACAGCTGAAACCGCGAGTAAAAGCAAAAAGAATTCCTATAAGACCCATGAGAGGTATTTGAACTAAGTGTGTGTGTATGTAAACCAACAAGCCTGAAAGAAAGAGAGAGTGAGAATCAGCACGCGTCATAGCAATAAAGAAAAATAAAGTAAATACGCATATATTTTGTTTTGATAACAAAAAAATAAAAAAATACAAAATAAACAAACAACCAAGTTGAAATAAAGTATTTATATTTTTGTATTTATTTTAATCATTACAGCATTAAATAATAGCACAAATAATACAAAAAAATACTTCAAGTGGCCGTTGCTGCAAACATGTTGAATACTTTTGAAGGTCTAAACTAGTTTAAAAAAAAATAACATTTGACAACATTTTAACAACAGCCACAATAACAGTTGGGCTGTTGGAATCTTAAAAGAAGAAAAAGCTCCAAAACAACCACACCAAGATCATCATACGCAAATTGTATTAAAATTGGCTACAACAACAAAATGAAGCGACGCAATGCGGATTGCGGTAAATTGCGTCGTCCAATAAAGCGTAATAAAATTACAGAAGGCATGTACGGCAGGTGAGTGAAGTGAACACAGACACATGTATTACTAAGTTTATTGATACCGATATTAAACTTTGCCATGGTAAAAGCTTAAAACGAATCACAGTATGTATAAAGATTTTATAAAATTAGTCATGTTATTTTTGTTTATTTAGTTTTGATTGCTTGCGAATACATATTAGATAACACCTAAGCATTACAGTTCTTTTCTTTATTCAAGTATGTATATATAAGCCCTAACTACAATTAATTCGTACCATTATAATTATTTTCAAATTCAAATTTTATATTTATCAAACTGTAATGTTACCTTTCAAACACGTGTACATTTAACACAATCGGATTTCTGCTGCACGATATATGGTTATAAACAGCATCTAGTCGAAATTCCGCACGTACTTTTTAGATGATCCAATACATATTGCAGCATAGAGTTTTGACTCAGATTTTCGCGCCATTCATCGACACATGGCCTTTCTATGAGCTTCAATTTTTGTAGCTTCTTAAAAGGAGGCACTTCTCTAAGTCGATCTTTCGTCTAAATTGAGAATTTGGCTTAGACTAACTAGTTGAGGTTGCTATAACTCGATTGCGTTGCGGACCCAGTAAACTGTCTTGAGTTCCATTTGCTTTTTACACCTAAAATTAAAACAATGATTATTCGTTGCATTTTAATTAATCATTCTATAAAGCTGTAAGCGTGACAAATCTATGGAATCATTGTCAATATATAAAATACATTTTTGATGAGTAAGTTTATTTATATATGTTTGTATAGTATCCATCATTAGCTTAAATTAAGTGATGTGATATTTTTATTTTAATTTTTATTTGATTTGTTTTTAACAAAAGCAAACGATGAGTGGAGCGGCTTAAACCATTTGTCATATGTGCAGCAATTAATTTTAGATATGAGATATTTCTGTTTTGCTTTAATCTTCTTTTTCGACAATAAATTTTGAGTTTATCTTAGAGACGTCGTACAATCGTACGTACGTCCTCTGAAACACTTGGTTGGGGGCGAATTAATCTACCAAATACGATAGCGTAGAAAAATAAATTTGTACGCGCGCATGTTTTCTTTAGGTTTGTTTTGGTGATTTTTGTTGTTGTTGTTGTTGTTGGTTTGTTTTGGTTGTGGTTGTTTTCACTCGTGCCATCTTTAATCGTGTATTATTTATTTATTTTCTTTGGTTTTTTGTTTGCCTTAAGTTTACTTTGTGCTGTATGCGCATAATATGTTGTATAATATTTTTTTGGCAAACCGCTGTTTTTTTTTTTTTTTTTTATTTTATAAGCGAATAACGCTGAAGCGTGCTTAAATACATAGTTTGTGCTTTTTTTTCTTTACGTAAATACATAGTATCAGTTTTTTTTTGGGTCTTTATGAATTGATTGATAGTTTTAGTGATTTATAGCGAAGTGTTTGGCATTTATACGATTTTTGCACGTTGATTTTATTGTCATATTAACAGTTGCTAATAGTCGAGTTATTAATCAGCAGCCAAGCGATAATTGCCGGGTGACTTATTGTTTGTAGAACATTGCCTAGGGTCAAAATCTGTTGCTACGTAAACTTTATTATTGAGAAGCTGAAAGCATTATATCGTTTATTATAAGCACAACTCTTAAAGAAACATAAAAGCTGCGTTGTTTTATTTAAAAAATATATTGCAGGGACTATAGAATACCCTGGGTATATAAAAAATCTAAAATTCCATACATTTTTTTTGTGCATAATTTATACTAAATACGTAACAATATCGATAAAAAAAATGTTTTCTTAGTAAAAGTAATTTTTGGGCCGATCGTTTCCATGGCAGCTGTATGTTATAGATTGAATATCAAAAAAACCAAATAAACTCGTTATGCTTATGGATTAGGAGAGTCTTTGTGCCATATTTGATGGTTGTAGGCCCGTTTTCGAGTTCTATTTGTTCATACAGACAGACATACAGACGGACATGGCTAGATCGACTCGTCTTTCGATGCTGATCAAGAACATATATGCTTTGTGGGATCTGCCACGTCTCTTTCTGCCTGTGAAAATTTTTTTAAACTATTTTATGCTTTTATACAAAAATTAAAATTAGAGATATGGATAGGACTATGTTACTCGCAGTCAGTATTAAAAAAAAAGCCAAAATAAGCCGTATCGGCACTAAAAAAATTGCATAAAAACGTGCTCAATTGGTAACGAACATTTTTTCCGAGCACAACTGTAGTTAAGAATTTTTTCTTATAAAAAAAAACTGACTAATTTATGCATATTTGTAGAATTGAATTGAATTTAATTTGCTGTAAACTTATAATTAACGATTACATTTTTCTGCTTATATTTGCAGCACAACCGTCTTGTATATGAAATTTCTAATACTTTGGGCCATTGTGATAGTTGCCGACTTTATGTTTATGTTCCGTTTTGAGTTTTTGTGGCCTTTTTGGCTGCTGCTGCGCTCCGTACACGATTCATTCAAATACAAAGGATTGGTAAATATCATAATATTGAATTGTAATTGTGTATAGCATATGAAATCGTAAATCATTGCTCTTTCTTAGGCATTTTCTGTGTTATTCGTATGCATAGCGATAACATCGGATCTGGTGTGTCTTTTCTTTATACCCGTGCATTGGCTGCTCTTCGCAGCGAGCACATACGTCTGGGTGCAATATGTCTGGCATACAGGTGAGTAAATAACAAATAGCAAATGTGTACATGCATACAAAGCTCACCTTGACCGAACATCTGCTCCACCACACAGATAAAGGCATCTGTCTGCCAACGATAATACTCTGGATGTTGTTCGTTTACTTCGAAGTCGGCATACGATGGAAGAACACACGACACATGCCGCACTTGGATCTCTGTCGACCATTCGCAGCGCATTGGTAAGTGTGTGAAAGTTGTAATGCAAGCAAATTTATTGTTGATTTATTTTACGCAGCATTGGCTATCCGGTTGTTACGCTCGGCTTTGGCTTCAAGAGCTACGTGGGCTATCGTATGCGTCAACGCAAACAGCGCGAAGTGGCCAAGGAGAATGAGTTCTATATGCAATTGCTGCAACAGGCGCTGCCCGAGGAGACGCACACACATGTGCATGACATTGGCCAGGGCATGTTAGCCAATGGCAGTGCGACTGCTGCCGTGCAGACGCAAGCAGGCGCAACAAATGCCATCACAGCGGCTGGCATTGTTGCCTCAACGTCCACGTCCACAACAGCTGTGACGTCGGCAGCGGCAGCGTTACAAGCAAATGGCAGTCTTACGCCGCCGGTGCTTGAATCGCAGCCGCAGCAGCAGCAGCAACAACAACAACAGCAGCAGCAACAACAACAACAGCAGCAGCATACACATAATCATCAGCACAGTAACAATAGTCAGCATGGCAGTGCGGGCAACAATAACAACAGTAGCAGCAGTACTAGTAGTAATCAGCAACAACAACAACAGCACAGCAGCAGCAGCAGCAACAACAACAACAACAGCGGCACCAGCAGCATGAATGGCGGTGGCAGTGGCGGCAGTGGAGTTGCTAACTCACCAACAGCAACAAATACAACAGGTGTCCATGCTGCTTCTACTACTACTACTACCAATTCTTCTTCTTCTTCTTCTACTACTACTACCACTTCCATTACTACTACTAGTACAACAACAACACAACAAACAATTCTAGCAACAACAGCAACAACAACATCATATGATGATGATAGACTCTATGTGCAACAAATTGGCCATGTTGTGTCGTTTGCTGCAGGGGGTGGTGCAGGTACTGGTGGTGGTAATGTGTTTAATGCTTTTATTACGGCATAACTCACTCATTCGCTCACTCACTCACTCACTCAATTGACAAACACAGCTAACAAACGTTCCTTTTATGCTCTTTGCATTGTGGCGCCGTTGCCAATAATTGGCGCAATCGTTGCCATTGTCATGTGTTGGCCTATTTGGCACAATTTTATTAGTCATAAGCGTTTGTCTGTCCGTCTAACTATCTGTCAACATGTGAATTTGCATTGAATTTTGTCTAGCTGTAAGAGAACGTACCCATATACTCTGTAACTTGTTTAGCGTGGGGACGGGGGATCTACAAATTGTAAAAAATGGGCCACTTACACAGCACAGTGGTCGGCATCAGCTCATCGCAGACCAGTCAAGTGACACTTGACACTCGCCTAGAGCCACTGTGTGGCACAATATGCCTCGCAGTACCTACATGCGTTCACTTAACAGCATAGTAATACTAAAATATGCGGTGCCACATTGTCGCAGCAGATTTAATATATCATAAAGCCAGCGAAGAGCATAAAACACGCGTATAAACATTCATTTCTTTTTTGTTTTTTTATTTTTATACCCTGTACCAAAAAATGGTAAAGGGTATATTAAAGTTGTGCAAATGTATGTAACAGGCAGAAGGAGGCGTGGCAGACCCCACAAAGTATATATATTCTTGATCAGCATCGAAAGGCGAGTCGATATAGCCATGTCCGTCTGTCCGTCTGTCCGTCTGTCCGTCTGTCCGTCTGTCCGTATGAACGCAAGGATCTCGGAAACGGTAAGACCTACAATCACCAAATTTGGCACGAAGACTCTGCCAATCCATAGGCATAACGAGTTTATTTTTTTTTTCGATATTCGACCTATAACATATAGCTGCCATAGGAACGATCGGGTGAAACCCTACATTTAGTAACAAAAACCCTTTTGTTTTTCAAGATATCTGCACCAAATTTTGGATTTAACAGTTTTAGCTAATGCCCAATTACATATCTCAATATAATATATATCGGTTCACTATATCATATAGCTGCCATAGGAACGATCGGCCAAAAAACAACGTTTACTGAGAAAAACTTTTTTGTATATTGAGCAATCGTTATCAAATTTTGGATTTACTAATTCTAAGTAATATCCAATAATATTCCCGAATATTATAAATATCCGTTTACTATAACATATAGCTGCCATAGGAAGGATCGGCCGAAAAACAACATTTACTGAGAAAAACTTTTTTGTTTATTAAGATATCGTTACCAAATTTTGGATTTATTGATTCTAAGTAAATTCAAATCATATTCCTAAATATGATTAATATCGGTGCACTATAATATATAGATGCCATAGGAACGATCGGCCGAAAAATGGCTTTTACAAAATAAAAAATTTTTTTTTCTTGAGATATCCTTACATAATGAATACAAAATATTAAAGCAACAAAAAAACATATTAAGTTTTGGCTTCGGTACAGGGTTTTCTATAGTCGGTTACGCCCGACTATAGCCCTGCCTTTCTAGTTTCTTTTTAGTCTTTATTCTCAAGTCATCATTATTTATACTATTGTGAATGCTAAAAACGAAATGCTTACATATTTAGTTAGAAATTTCTTCATTTTTATATACACATAGAAATTTAAATCACAAAAACTTATGCGCAACGCATCCATGTATATATTCCTTGCCTAGCCCACACTCATGCCACCCTGCATAACCACAAACAAGAACAGCAGCATGGCGCCACATTTGTCATGCCGGCGTCTGTTCGTCACATGAGTAGAAATGTTTATGACCTAGGCTATGTTTGAAATTCCTGTTTTCTTTTCTTTCCTTTTCTATTTCTTCTTTTATATTGCCTCAATAATTAATCGACATTTTCTTTATGCAGCAACAACTGCCAATGGCCATGGCAACACCTCAAAAGGTCATCGGCGCAGCGTTGATAAAGACAGAAATAGAGGCAGTGCGAACAATAATAGTGGCACGGATGCAAACGAGTCAAAGCACAATAGTAACAGCAACAACAGCAAGAACAACAGCAATCACAATGCAACCGATGGCGGCAAGAATCGCTCATCGGGCGACGACTGGGAGTACCAGGCGCAGCAAGCCAATGCCAAGGAGAAGCATCATGGTATGTGCAAATGTCGACTGCCATGTGCAAACTTATTCATTAAATTCAATTTATTTTGCATTTGCTGTGCAAATAGATAAAAAATCCAATGGCAACGTTTTGCAGTTTGATACTGATGAGGTTGTTGTTGTCGAGCACGTTGAGAAGACTAAAGGTAGGTTAATCGCTTTTCTTTTAAAGTTCACTGAATTATTGTTTGAATTGTTAACAGGACGTCGCAATCGCAGCAAGAAGGATAATACTTCCAAAGACAATCATCATCATCAACAGCAGCAGCAGCAGCAGCACAACAGCAACCATAACAGCGGCAGCACTAATAATCAACAGAACAACAGTCATCACAGCAGCAGTAGCAGCAACAACACCAACAACAACAACAGTAACACAACAAACAACAGCAACAACTCAAGTAATCATCAGCCTAATGCCAAGGAGCAAGTCACATCACCCGCAGCTGCCAACAATAATAATGATGCCTCATCCGTCTCATCGTCAGCCTCATCCACGGCCAGCTCAAGCGCCACATCGACTTCAGCATCGGCTGCCATTTCGAATATCGCCACCAAGGTCGTCGCTAAAATCTGTGAAACTTGCCTAAAACTCGAAGCGGACATTAAGAAGTATCGCAACGAGATTAGCCACATGAAGCAAATCGAGAATGAGCTGCGCCAGAAGCTCGACGCGAATCTAACGGCCAAATCCTGTTTGCAGGCCAAACAGAAGGAGTGCGATGAGCTCGAGAAGCGCATACACGAGTTGAATAATGCACGGCATTCGGACATGTTAAATCTGCAGAATGTTGAACGTCGCCTCACCGAGGAGCGGCGTCAGAAGCAATCGCTCGATGCGCAGCTGGCAAACGAGAAGAAGGCGCGCAAAGCGGCCGAGGAGAAGGCCGCACGACCGGAATGCAGTGCACAGTGCAAGCAACGCAAACAGCAGATGGACGAGGAGATCAAACGTCTGCGTGTGGAGCTGAAGCAAATCGAGGAAGCGAAGCAATTGGCAGAGCAGCATGCGCGAAAGTTCGAACAGGAGGTGAGTACGAAAATGTTGCACAGTGCAGAATTAGGCAAATTCAATCTTGCGCCTACTTTTAGCTGCGCATGGTCGAGGCTAAGCTGCGCACGCGCGACTCAACGCAACCGGATGCTGAAGTGTTAATGAATGCGCTGGCTGCCATGCAGGATAAGAATTCAACGCTCGAAAAGAACCTATCGGCAGAGACGAGAGTTAAGCTGGACTTATTCTCGGCATTGGGCGTCGCCAAGCGGCAGCTCGAGATAGCTGAAAGTATGTGTTGGCCTGCAAGGCAACTGCAACTGTTTCACTTCATTTTAATTGTTCATTACTACTTGCCGCCCGTGTAGATCATCGTCGCGCCAAGGAGGACGAGGTCATCGATCTCAAAGCAAAAATCGCTCAATTGCTTGCCGTTATGCCCGATAGTCTGTGTCTGAATGCTGCCAGTGCGGCTGGCGCTATGCTACGCATGAATGATACGCCACCATTGCAAGCCGGTCCTGGTCCCGCGTCGCCCATGTTGAGCAGCCTAAGCGCTGCTGCGGCCGCTGCTGGCAACTCTGTTGGCCATCAACTTAATGCACATGTTGGCGTTGTTTCGCCTACGTCGCCGCAGCAGCAAGCGGCGCAAGATTATCAACAGCAGCAGCATCATCAGCAGCAGCATCACCAGCAGCAACATCATCAGCAGCAGCAACATCAGCAGCAGCAACATCAGCAGCAGCAACATCAGCAGCAGCAACATCAGCAGCAGCAACATCAGCAGCAACAACATCAGCAGCATCAGCAGCAGCAGCATCAGCAACATCAGCAGCAGCAACATCAGCAGCAGCAACATCAACAGCAGCAGCATCATCAGCAGCAGCAGCATCATCAACAACATCAGCAGCAACAGCAGCAGGTGCAGCAACAACATGTGCCGGTGTCGGTCGCTGGCGGTCCTGTGCTTGGGGGTGGCGTGCAATCGCCTTCGGGCCCCTCGACGCTTGATCCGAATGCCACAATTTATACGCCGAAGAGTGGTGCGGATGCCTGACTAAGTGCGTGTGCCGTGCCGCCAACTACGACATCGCAACAACAACAACAACAACAGCAGCAGCAGCAGCAGCAATTGCAGCATACGCATATTTTACTAAGACGACAAGTTTGAGATTATTTTAACAATTAACCATTACAACTACAACTGGAGCCACAACAATAACCACTACGGAAGGAAGCAACAGCAGCCACAACAATTGGTCAGCAGCAACTACAAAAACCACAACCACTTATAAATCCTATACTTAAATGAAATCGTAAAGCAACATTGTAAACCGAAGCCGCAGCCGCCGCCACGAGGCAGCAAAATATGCCACAAAAAATAACTCATTTATACACTCTCAGAACACGTTTAAAAACAAAAACAAAAACATAAAACAAAAACACAATGCATAAAATATTTACAAAAACAAATGCAAAAACAAAAAAACTTTAATTGATTGATAAATAACGTAAAAACAAAAACAAAAAAAAAAAAAGATCTAAAACTAAAAAAAAGCTAAACAAAAAACTATTTGAAAAATGAATTTAATTTTTAATTGAGTTTTGCGCGTTGCCAAGTTTCCAAAACGAAGCGTCGTCGCTTGAGTGTGTGTGCAGAAGAGGAGAAGCAGAGCAGAAAAACGGAAAATGGAAAACAAGAAACACATTTAATTTCGATTATTTATCATAATTTTTCTAATTAAACAATCTTTCACGCATTGAATTTGAAGACTACTTTGTTTTACAATAATTATCTCATACTATTAATTAATTTATTTGATATTACTTTACAATTAATTTAAAAAGAAAAACAAATCACAAAACGAAACCTCTTGAATGCTATTAAGTTTATTTATTATTAATTTTTTATTTAACTTCTGTTCCTAAAGAAAACTAAAAAAAAAAAAAAAAACAAACAACAAACACTAAGAGCAAGAAAAACGCTTATAAAAGAAAGTTTCGATTAAAACAGTTTTTGGCGATTTTCGAAAAAAAAAGAAAAGAAATATTGCAAATACGAAAAAAGTTAAATTCTTGTTTCACTACGGCTGGCAATTGTAGGGGCATTACGCTTTATTGTTTACAAATGTAATATGTAAAAAAGGATGTTGTGGTTTTTACAGGACTTTAGCTTTTGCATTAGCAAAGGACTTAGCAGGATTGTTATGCTTACTGATAATTGGTCACTTCAAACAAAAAAGGCAAGGAATATAGCAGTTGTTGGTCAAACTTGACTACCTACCCCCTCGAAACTACTTCAGTATTTCGCTCAGAAACAAACAAAAAAAAAAAAAACAAAGCAAGTTGTCCGTTTATAATATTTGGAAGCGTCAAATAAGTTCATCAAAATTTTCAATCGAAGACGGAGAATCTGCATAAACATATCGAAACAGAGCAACGAGATAAATAAATACAAAAATGTTGTATACGCTTCTGCAGTCGGTCTCATTGGGCGTCTACTCGTGCGCTGCACTCGTTTTGCATGTTGAAGGTAAGCCGCGTGCTGTGGCCTTCTGTAGTTTATTTTATGTTTTAGCTAATTGTTCCACGTCGCTGCTGCCGCTGGCAGAAGTGCTCATCACATTCATGCTAACCTGTTTTCTGGGCGCAATCAAGCTGATCTGCCATCCAGTCATGATAATGCCGATGATTGGCGCGGGCATCTACGGCGTGATTGTGCTCCTGCCAAGAGGCGGCCTGACTGTTTACAACAATAATCGGATGCTTGTTGGCACAGGCAGCAATCGCTGCTCCGGCGACATGGGACGTTATCATGTCGATGGCAGCGACGGCGCAAGACGCCAGGGACGTCTTTTGCAAACCGAATGCAATGTCAAGGATGAGCAGCCCGAATAGAGACACAAACAAAAACAAAAGGATTTCAAAACACGCGTCGTGTGGCTTAATGTTAGATTTTTAATAAATATTGGCTTTATTTTATTTAAAACTATTTGTTGTATGTCTGCAGTCGTTTCAAATCAGTTACAATGTGTCCATGAGGGGAAGCAGGCTTAGAATTTTGCGCGCGTGGGCAAGTCCAATTTGCGCATGATGTCACGCGCCTTGTTCAACGCCGGGCCATGCGCATTTGAGGCCGCCAGCGTATAGAGATCCGTGATGTACTTGTCGAAGTTGTCCACATTGGCGCCGTTCGGTTCACTGGGTATGGGCAGATTGCCAAATGCGCCCATCAGCTTTTGCTTCAGTTGGCCCAAATACTGTCGCAGATGGCGATTTTGTTCGTTCAGTTGGTCAATTTCCGCATTGATTTTTGCCAGACCGGCGCTGGTGTTCTCCACATGCTTGTCGAGCAAAGCGTTCTGCTGTTCCAGTTCGGCCCGTTGCTTGCGCAGTGTGCGGAAATCATGATCAAGATTGCGATTGTGATCAAGAAATTCTGGAGTGAAAATGGGAATTTCACCATAAACGAATGTTGGCTGACTAATGTTTGTGGAGCTGGAAGAGTGGGTGCCATTGACCATGACGCTGCTGATGCTGCCATTTGTGCCATTGGTGTGCCCATTAAAGCCGTTATAGCTATTGCTCGCTGCAGTCGCTGTAGTTGTGATTGCCGCTGTTGTCGTTGCTGTTGTCACGGTCGCGGTCGCCGGCGCCTTCGTAGGCGTGGGCGTGTGTTTGCCCTTTGTCTGTCGCATGCTGGCCGCAAGTGGCATTTCATCGGAATCAACAGTTGTGGGTGTGGTCTTCGTCTCTGTCTCCGTAGGTGCCTGCAGTGGCGTCTTAGCTTCTTCCTTGATTTTAATGCTGCTGCTTGCATTAGTAGCAGTGTTGTTGTTGTTGCTGGCACTTACGTTGGCAGCCGCCGCAACAGCAGCAGGCGTACTGACCTCAGTGGCGTTTAACTTATCCTTGGCATTTGCAGCATTTTTTTTAGCCGGCGTTTTGTTCTTGGCCAGCTCACTGGCGAGTATATCCGGATGCGCTTTTAGAAATTTATTCAGCTCATCCGTATAACTGTTGAAATTTGGCAAAAGTTCATTTTTTATACATTAATTGAAAATTCCCACATGAGCTACTCTTACGCACCGTTGTTTATCCACCGCGGCAGCCTCCAGATATGGTGCCTTGCGATCTGCGGGCAATTGCGTCCACTCCTCGCCAATGATCTTCGTATGCTCCAGTGAGGTTTTATTCGGCATCTCACGCCGTAACTGCTCACGGCGATCGTTCATGAAGCGCACATAACCTTAGAGAGTGCAAATGGAAGCATTGTGATAAAAAACCTTACGCTGAACAAATAGTCAAAGCCATTCATTACCTGTAAGCGGCATCTTGGGCGCACCGGCCACATTTATCTTGCGACGTTTCAGCTTTAACTCGGCCAAAGCATCTCCGCTGGCTACACTGTGACGCTTTTTACGTGTGGAAGTGGAAGTTGTTACCCCGGCAGTCGACACGCCGGCTGGTGTTAGGCTGACTGGTATTACGACGGCTGGAGTTACTTCGGCTGGTGTTACGACGGCTGGAGTTACGACGGCTGGAGTTACATCGGCTGGAGTTACATCGGCTGGAGTTACATCGGCTGGAGTTACATCGGCTGGTATTACGGCGGCTGGTACTACAGCGGCTGGTACTACAGCGGCTGGTATTACGGCGGCTGGTATTACGTCGGCTGATACTATGGCGGCTGGTATTACGTCGGCTGGTATTACGGCGACTGGTGTTACGACGGCTGGTGGTTCGGCGGCTGGTATTACGGCGACTGGTGTTACGACGGCTGGTGGTTCGGCGGCTGGTATTATGGCGGCTGGTAATACGGCGGCTGTTGCTACGACGGCTAGCGTCACGGCGGCTGTTACGGTGTCTGGTGTTACGGTGACTGGTGTAACGGCAGTGGGTTCTATGGCAGCTGTTGTAACGACGGCTGGTGCTACGCTGGCAGTTGTTGCCTCGGCTGGTGTTTGGCCTGCAGTTGTTTCCTCGGCTGATACTACGGCGGCTGGTGCTACATCGTCTGGTGTTACGACGGCAGTTGGCACGTCGACTGGTGCTACACAGGCGGTAGTTACATCGGCTGTGGCTACGTCAGCTGTGACAACGCTGACTGCGGCTTCGTTGGCTGGGGCTTCGCTGGCTCGGGCTTCGCTGGCTGGGGCTTCGCTGGCTGGGGCTTCGCTGGCTGGGGCTTCGCTGACTGGGGCTTCGCTGGCTGGGGCTTCGCTGCCTGGGGCTTCGCTGCCTGGGGCTTCGCTGCCTGGGGCTTCGCTGCCTGGGGTTTCGCTGCCTGGGGTTTCGCTGCCTGGGGCTTCGCTGCCTGGGGCTTCGCTGGATGGGACTTCGCTGGCTGTGGTCTCAGCAGCTGTAGTTACGCTAGCTGTAGTTATCCCGGCTGCCTTTTCGTCGTTTGTCGTTTCGTCCTTTGTCGTTTCGTCCTTTGTCGTTTCGCCGGCTGTAGATTTACCGGCTGTACTTTCGTCAGCTGTAGATTCGTCGGCTGTAGATACGTCGGCTGCAGATACGTCGGCTGCAGATACGTCGGCTGCAGATACGTCGGCTGCAGATACGTCGGCTGCAGATACGTCGGCTGCAGATACGTCGGCTGCAGATACGTCGGCTGCAGATTCGTCGGCTGTAGTTACGCCGGCTGTGACTAGCTGCTCTTGTGGGGTTTGGCTTGCGTCATTTGGCTTGCACTCTGCCTCTTCGGGCACTCCCACCACATCGTTCAATGATTTCGATAATTCCTCGGGGATTGGTACGTCCGGTTCTGCTTGGGGCGTTTCAACTTTAGGTATAGCATCTTCTTGTTTTGTTTCCGTTACAATTGCTTCACTTTTAGCATTTTCTTCCATGTTATTTTTTAAATAAAAACTAACAAAATCACTAAAAGCACTCTTCTTCTTCCAGCAAGTGTGGCGCACCACTGAAATTATTCTTCATAAGAATGTCGCTGGCTCGAAGCCAGTGAGTGTGAGTGAGAAGCAACAGCAATTTCCAATACTGTGCTGTGCAATAACACTGCACTCTGTGTGCAGCAGTTATGAACAACGTAAAACCGACCTGAATTTTGCTGACGTGAGCATACTCACGAACAAAAAGACCCCGAATCTTCATCAGCAAAAACATTTGGGCGCCCTGACAACCATGGCGCAATGTTTGTTTACGTTTTGTTGGCATGTGAGTGCAAGTCAGAAGAGAGGAGAGCTAGTTGAAATACCAGTGCCAGGGATGTGAGCCATAGAAAGTGCCAATGTCGAATTCGCCAAATCACCTAACACACATTGAAAGCAACTCACACCGACACTGTGCGTGTGGAAAACAGCTGTCGTTTTACACGGCCCGACACGCATACTGTCTCACTTACAAAAACAAGTTGATAGTCTAAGCGGCCTGTAGACTACGGTCATTAGCATGTGACATTTCCATGTGAATTGACAGTTCGGCCAACATTTCAAAATTTGTTCATTCACCATGCATTTGAAAAGGCACCGGAACGAGAAAAACGAACGGAACCGTTCCGTAAGGTACTTTCTTAGACATGCACTATGTGTACGATTGCAAAAGGATAATACATTAAACTATCATATAATAAATTAAAATATCAGCTGCTGCAGAGAACTGCTAAGAACAATTTGTAAAATCGTGAATTAAATATGCTTCACGCCCAGCATGGAACACAACACAAAAACACCGTACGATTCAAAATAAAACGTAGCCAAGTGGCAACACTGTTTTTGTTGTTGTGTGTAGAGGTGTCAAACTATCGATGGTCACACCATCGATAGTTTTCGATATTTTAAAAAAACTATCGATATTATCGCGATAGTATCGTCAACGAAGAAATGAAAAAAAAAATCTTTAATGGAACCTGCAAAAATATTAATTATATGTAATATGGACTCATTATGCGTTTACACAACTGTGGTGTATCATCTATCTAATTTTCTTACCGTCAGCCATCTCGAAAACTGTATTAACAACACGCCTTCAGCACTACATGCACCACCCGCATAATTAGCACTACCTGCACAATCAGCACCGTCACCGAAAAAATGTAAAATTGCACAAAATTTAACTATTTTAACAAATAGAATTTCGGAGGGGAAATTACCTGCGCATCGAATGTTCCATAGAAATTTTAGTGATGAAGTACACAATGTTACATTACAAAGCGACTATCGATAGTATTTTAAAACCATCGATAGTGTTTGAAAATTAAAACTATCGATACTATCGATAGTATCATCGATAGTTTGACACCTCTAGTTGTGTGTTTTGTTGTTCTAATTAGCGGACAAAAACGCACGTGCGCCGGTTTGGTGTGCGTATTATTTCTTTTACTAAATAAAGCTAAGTAAGATTAAATAGATTCAAAAGAATGGCCATTAAACAAAATAAACGCAAAAGAAAACATACGGAAACAGAGTCTTTGGCGGAAGGGGCTGCAAGTGTAGACGATGGCGAGTTAGCGGTACCTAGGAAAATGGCCAAGCCATCGGAAACGCCAAAGAAGGAAAAGAAAAAGACGAAAGGAAAACAGACAACTACGGAGGAACAGGAAACGGAGAACGCTGGAGAGCATGCAGCAGTTGATGAACTGGCGGCTACTTCCACATCTGCCAACAAACAGCAAAAAAAGAAAGCAAAGAAACAACGTGTCAGCAATGAGCAGACGGAGGCTGACATGTCCATGGACATACCGCCGTCGACTGCAACAAATGAAGAAGCCGATATAAGTCCAGACTCTGGCATCGAGCCGGAAGCTGAGCCCAAACTGAAATTCGCCAAGGATTTCAAAATGCTGCATTTTCGCACAAAGCTGCGTGGCTCAAACTTCATAGCAGGTGCCTATGCAAGCTTATAAACGAGTAACATTTTTAAAATACCATTTCCAATTTAACAGAACTGCGACACTTTCTGCACATGAGCGTAACGCGTCCAAAGATTATAGCGAAGTATCTCGAAAAACGCGGCAAACCCTTGGAACTGGCTGAAGCGCTGGAACGCATAGACAAGTCGAACGTGCTGCATGTGGGCTACCTTTGTGAAGCACTGCAGCTGGTCATCATGGAACTAATCACCAACCAGAAACAGCTCATGGAGTCGGCCGTGTATGCGTGCCGCTACTTTCTGAAGGTGCACAGCCACGTTGTGGAGCAGTTGCTGCGCTCAACAGTGCTCAAGCATCGACGCACTGCGCTGAAGCTACTGACCGCCATAGTCTGCGTGGAGCCGCAATTGGGCCGACAAGTGCTGAGCTCCTACGACATACTGAGCAATGTGCAACAGGTGGACACGATGCTGTCGCATACTAAAATGGATGTGCATGCAGGCGACAGCGTGCGCAAGTGTTTCATACACTTTGTGCTGGCCTTTCTCATCGAGGGCAACACGGTGCTCATACGCAACATTATCGATCGTGGCCATCTGATACGCGTGCTGATCAAGGGTTTGTACTACGATGAACACGTGACCGCTTGCCTTGTGCTTAATACGCTGCGAAAGTATGTGCTCGAGTGCGCGGAGATTTCGAAGACCAAGAAACTGCATGTCTTCGACTTGGAGTGCTGCAAGCATCTGACGCGCCTCTACGATTGGGCGGGACCACAAGCCTTGCCAGCACTTTTCAGTGACAAGCGCTTGCAGCGCAACGAAGTTCTGGCATTGGGCACGCCCGAGGCACGCGATGCTGTGGCCGCAACGGCACACGAGCTGCTGCTGGTGCTGTTGACCTCGCGCAAACATGGCATCACCTTTGATGCGATTACGCACTTTCGACAAAAGCACAATACGCTGCAAGGTAGGTGCCGACATTGACAAATTCTTGTAATCCATATTCATGGCCAATGCCATTTATTATTTGTACACAGGCAAAGTGATTGGCTCCTTGTATATGCCCTTCCTCAATCCGCGCTCCATGGAATTAATTGTAAAAGTGCTGCAGGCCTGCCCGGACCTGGCGCGTCACACGGTGCGCAACTTTGCGTTTGTCGTGAATCAAATTCGCATACCTAAAACGGAACTGGCTGCCGCTACAAAGTTTTTAACGCAAGTTATTGGCGCCGTGACGCCAAAACTGCTCGGCAGCGCTTTGGACAAAATGACACTCACGGACTGCTTGTACTGGATAAAGGAAGCCTGCCTGCCAGTGGAGGCATTAACGCATATAAAAGCTTCAAGCAGTCTGCAAAATGTGGATTTTGCAGTGCGTCTGGCTACCAACGAACTGCTCGTGGCCATGATGACGGCCTATACAAGCTTCGTGTCTGCCATCATGCAGCGTGAGCAGACAAAACGCGAACAGAACTCGCTGCGTCGCTTCAAGTTTGAATTATTGAATCATCTGCTTGTGCATTTTCCGCCCATACATTTTATACTTATGTCACTGTTCTTGTCCATAACACATCAGAAAGAACGTGATGTAGATGTGCTGCAGCATTTGTCGGTGACACTTGACTTGTTGCTGCTTATATTGAAGGACAATCGTGCCTTTATAGATAAAACTAGTGAGATTTTGGACTTCTTAGATGTGCTGCGGCCGCTCTACGAGTCCAATTTTGCGGGCGAATTGGGTGATGGCGCCTTATTGATCAAGTCAAAAGTTTCGCATGTCCAACTGGAGTTGAAGACAATCAAGACGATTCTATTGCTATTTCCACGTGCGCTACAACCGACTGAACCACTATTCGAGAAGGTTTTGAAATCGTTTATGAAAGCATATCTGCTGGCGGAGGAGATTGCAGTGCAGCAGGAGGCGGGTGCATTGCTGCACAGCTTACTCTTGAATACGGGCATCTTTGATTCATCCAGCTATGAAATTGATCTATGGCTGGCCGCGTTGCGTTACTTCGATGCCTCAACCATAGAAGACATAGCCGCCATATTTCTGGAGATGTTGAAGGTGAGTGCCGACGTTTTGTTCTTTTACCTTATTTTTATAACCAGAAATTTATTATGCGAACAGAACAAAGATGAACGCATTGAATTGCCACCGTTGGGCAGCATCGAGTCGACAATGAATGCCGCCAATCTGCAACGTCTTTTCACGCACATCGATCAGGGACACTCAGTGCAGGGTTACATTGAGCACTTGGCCATTAGCAATTTTCTGCCGCTGATCTTAGCGAATGTTGAGCTTACGGCACCCTACGACAAATATGTTGAGCTTGTCTGCCTCTTTCTGCTGCATTACTATCCCAGGCCTGCGCATGTGCAGGCAATCTACGCTGCCGAGTTGACCGAACTTAATCCTTATATGTTGAGCTGGCTGCCCAGCGTTGACTGCCCTGAGGCTGTTGCGCGCAAGTGCCAAGTGTTGGATGGCAGCTTGGCTCAACGTGTGCCTATGCTGCAGCAGCTGCAGTCGGCCATACTGGCTGGCAAGCAGCCATTTGAAGTGACCTTTGCCAAGTCGAAGACGTCCAAAATGTGTCTGGAGTTGGAGTTGGCGGGCGCAGTGCAACAATTGCATGCTACGCTCACGGACGAACGCATGGTCATGATCTATGCACAGCAGGTGCTCTTCCTGGTCGCACAGCTATTGGAGCTGCGTGCTCTGACGGCGGCGCAGGCGGAACTGGCGGCGGTTTATCTGACGAATTTGCTTGAGATTACACGTTTGCAGCAGGATGACGCCTGGCAGATCAACACGGACGCGACTGTTGTGGTGGAGAGTAAACTCGAGAGCATGCTGCATTATATCTATGGCATACGTCTGAACTATATGCATGCCACGGAGCTGTTCAGCGCAGCCGAACCGACGCAGTTGCATTATGTGCGCTTCCTGCGTCTGCTGACGGATTACTGCAAGGATTTGCCGAGTTTCGAAAAGTACGCGGCCAACTATAGACTTAAGTTGATCAAGGCGGTGGCCATTAGTCTCGAGGATGTTAAGCAGACTACAGCGGAGAGCGCGCAGCTGGAGGAGTGCATCAAATTGGTGAACGTCTTTCAGCTGACTGCCGAGAATTGCGTGGAGTTGCTGAACTTGCTCACATCCAAGCTAAAGAGCGGCGACTATTTTGTGGACACACAGCCGAGCATTTACCATGAGCTGCTGCTCTGCGTACTCAGGCGTCTGGTGGTGCTGCAGCAGCCAGTGGACTGTACAGTTGCCATCAAGCAAGTGGCCAAGTACTATAGGAAATACAATGAAAAGTTAGCTGCTGGCAACGAACTGCCGCTGGAGTCCCTGGAGGCGGTCTTGTATGACTTTCTGCAGGTGTTCCATTACCACATCGTGTGCTTCGATGCGCAGTGCTTTGCTTGCTTCTATCAGGCACGCAAACTCAGCAAGGCCAGCATAAAGTTGGCCTGCCTGCTACTGGAGCGTAACTCTGCGCAACTGGGCGCCACCTTCCTGCAGCTGTTGCCCGCGCACATCGAGCAGAAGGAGCTGAGCTACGCTTTGCTGGATGTGGCCTTCAAGCGCGCGCTCATTATGGTGCCACAGGTGCTGCAGGCCTGCTATCAGGCCTATAAGAATGGCTTCATGAAGTCCATCGAGAAGCCGCAGAAGGCGGCTGTCATCTACAAGGAGCATGCCGACTGCAGCGTGGCTTTGGTGCAGCAATGCATGCCCAAGTCGGAGTGCATCGACTTCTGCAAGAAACAAATCAAAGTCGACGCATTGGAGTTGTACCAATTGAAGCTCATGCAGGCCATATACGCTGAGGCCATGCAGGCGGCCAAAACGACGGAGCAGCAGAGCATGATCTTCGTGAACTTTGTGAATCTGCTCGTGCAGCTGCTTGGCGTGGAGCTGAAGAAGCCGACTTGGTGCATGCAGAAGGTGGAGCAGCTGGCCTGGTACTGCGCTGCTTGGTGGCGCCTGGCGCCCACGGCAGCACGCGACGCTGCCGATTTCAGTAAGCTGCTAAATGCGCAGCAGTGGATGAACTACTGCAAGACCAGCCTTAAATTGGGCATGCAAAGCAGTGAGCTGGAAACGGATTTGGCGCTAGCGGATGCACGCAATGGACTCTTGCTTAAGTTGCTGGCCTTTCTATGTGACAAACTATACGTGGATTATGTTGAGGAGTCCGACGCTGCGCAACAAGCAGAGTCAGCCGCTCAACTATTTGAGCTTATTTGCTGTCACTCCCGCTGCTTGGAGATACTCTTGTCGCATGGTACACGTGCCACGGCGGTCAAGACGCGCGTGCTGCAGCTGCTGCACACGTTGGCGCGCAAGGCACCGCAATGCCTGCAGACGGAGCAGATACCGATTATACTGGGTGCCTATCAGGCACGGCTCACAGCGGCGGATCGCTATGCCTTGGCGCTGCTGGAGCTCTACGAGCGTTATGACGTCGGCTTGCAACAGTATCGTCCCTTCATCTGGGGTGAGTGCGCTGTGGCCTTCTACGCTTTGCGTGCCGACGAGGATGAACGCCTTAAGCTGCAGCAGCAGGAGACCTCGATCATGCAGGTGATGTCGCTGATCGATAAGCAGGTCTGCCTCTATACGATCGATAATTTCCCCATTTGGCGTAGCCTGCATGGCGGCGCACAACTGCCGGACGAGAGTTTTGAGCAGCCGACGTGTAAAGCCTTCAACTATGGCTCCAATGCGCTGGAGCAGCGCATTGAGGCGGGCGAAACGTCGTTCGAGAAGGATGAGATGCGTCTGTGTCCCAAACGTGATGAGCTGTATGAGAAGTGCTACGATCCGGCATTCTTTGTGCCGCTCATGTCGCACTGCTTTGCGCCCGGCTCCTTCACACATGCCGCACGTCCTGTGCAGAATGGTTTGCTGTCGCTTGTCTTTACGGCGCTGGCCTCTTTGGATCGCGACATGCGTTTGGCGGCTGCATGCTGTCAGCAACGTTATCGCCAGCAATTCGAGCAGTCGAAGTTCTTCGAGAAGCCTTTGTGGACGCAAGCTTACGAGAATATACAGTCGGGTCTGGCCGAGCTGCGCACAACCTGGCTGCAGCACAAACGTCATGGTGGCACGCCACGTGTGCCGCTGATACCGACATTGTTCATTGCCAAGACGTTCAATCTGAGCATCGAGCCCACGCACTTGCTGTACAAACAGTTGACCATGTTCTTGCGCCTGAAGAGCACGTTCAACTTCCAAGCGATACCCGAGTTCAATGTGCTCTTCTACTCGCACGAGGTCGAACATCTGGAGTATCGGCAGTTCATTGTCGAGGTCATGCGCAGTGGCATCAAATGCAGCTCCGATCTCTTCCAGCTGGTGACGACCAACACGTTCAAGGTGATCATGAGCTACTATGGCAACACCGGCTGCCCACTGGACATGAATCTGCTCATACTTTCGCTCTTCTCCACTTGCGTCAAGATACCCGGCTCCGTGAAGATAATGCTAGACACAGTGGGTGTCTTGCCTTGGCTAAGCGGCATACTCGCCGACACAGAGTTCTATCATTTCGATATCATTGAGGGCGTCATCAGCATTATCAATAATCTGTGGTACTCCGTGAAGGCGACGGCGCCGCAACTGCATAACTACGCACATCTGCAGTTGGCCATTTATCGGCTAATACTGCAGCTACTGCCGCTGCTCTCAGCGCGCATCAGCGTCAACAGTTTCTCCAAGTTGCTGAACATCATGCAGAAGACTGCCAGCGTGACGGGCCAACATTCGGCTCTCAGTGCAACTCAATTGGATCTGCTGCTCGACTGCACTGCCAAGCATTTTCCCGCGCATGTGTCTTCCATCAGATGTTTAAGGAATTTCGGCGGCACCTGTGCCAAGTCAAATGAAGCCTACTGCACAGATTTGTGGACAGCAAATGAGTCAGCGCCGGAATCGGAACGCCTGAACATGAACGGTATCTTGGCTTTGAGCAGTTTGCGCACATTTGTTATCGATTGGAGGCAGGCGCAGCCTGAAGGACAGACGGCTGTCTAGTTTAAGTTCGGCTTAGCAAATATAAACTAATAATAATTGTTATATGATATATATATATATTTTTTTTAATGTAATGATTGTTTGAAAACCATAAATTGTTTCCACATCGAAAAGATTTTTGTTATGGAGTCTTATTTAGGGAAGTCCAATTGATTTGACTTACGAAACCATATCTTCAGATATCTTGAAATCTTAAAGATAGGAAAAAACCGGCACGGGATAAAATTGGGATTTCTGGAAGAGTTGCAGTTATGCATAGTTTGAGATCCTTTGTTAGAGTAGATGAGTGACTTAAATAAGCGAGTTCAGAAAGCTTAAGGATAAGGATGGTCAGCTTTCATTCTTTCATAATCATCCCTAGTTTTTCTTATGTTATGTTTTTGCTGTTAGGTATTGGGTTTACCAATTAATATTCACTTTAGTATAGATCAGAGATGGCTGTTTAGCAAATCTCAAGATCTTGAAGCACAGTTAAACATATATTTCAATCTTTAAAAAAATTTTAAGTCGTCTACGAAATTTTAGCATTAGAGAAAATTTTGAATTTTATGATTAAAATCAAATCAATTCCCTATTATACGAGTACAAGAGAACTTTGTAAATTTACACAAGCATGCAAAGTGCCGATGGTCGTAGACGCATTAACAGTATTGTTCCGTCGTTAGAGTGTTACAGTCGACAGCATGTCTTGAACATGGAGGGACTCATGCTTGCTGCATATTTAAATGTACATAAGAGATAGTTTTTACAAAAAATTCAATATAACCTCACTTTTCCTTTACAGAATGTAAGCCCTGCGTCCAATCAGCTAGAGACTGTAACGAGCAGCACACAAGTCAGAGCCGAAAATCATCCAATGAATGAATTTGATGATGCTTGTATTTATAGTCGCTTCTCATCCCTGTTGGCTCCTATGCTACTTCAGAATGTGTTGACAGTGCCCTATTTGGACCCTGAGTTGTTGTCAATGGAACTGGCGCCCCATGAGAATATTTGTATACGAGACACATTAACAATGCATAACTTCCTGCATAGTCAAAATCCGATTTGGAAAACAGACGTTGGCGACTTTGCCAATTTACCTGAAGAAACAAAAGAGTCAACTGAAGTGCTTCCAGATGCATTGCAACTAAAGGCAGAAAAGGTAAGAACGAGAGCTAAAAGAAACATTATAACTGAGATGTCTGATTTTTATTGCGTGATTTTGCAGTGCGAAAAAGGTGATGAAAATTTTTCCAGTGATGCTGTCGCACACTTGATACCTAGCAGCAGCAAAAACGAGCCTCCCTTGGACGAACTTGCAAAATTGCCTTGTCATGAGAGCATGTCTGAAATGAAGCCAAAGCTCACATACTCAGAAGTGGTGCGCAATTTGGCACAAAGCCATCCTCTGCACCCGGCAAGTCCCAAGTCACAATTGATAGCCACACATTCCTATGTTGATCGTCGTAAGTCTAAGAAAATGACATTAGGCAGAAGCGTCTATAAGGCAGCCGGCAGAAATAACAGACAACAATCATTAGTTAAGTCGATGGAAGGAAAACACAGGCAAACTGAACAGCAGCGTTATGCTGATAAGCCAAAGCAGTGTCAGGGTACTTCAAAGCACAATGCTCCCCAGTCTGTTTGCGCTATGTACAATAAAAAAACGAATACCATCAAGAGCTCAATAGTCAGCGATCAAGCACAGTCAGAGCGAATGGCGCTCACACCAAATCCGTTGAAAAATCATAGTAATAATAAAAAGCAAGTTGACGGCGCTTGTGTAGTGTCCACCAAAAAACCAAAAGAGCCTACAATAATGCGTAATTCGAGCGCACAGAAATTGAGATCGGCTGAGCTAAGTTTGATTCAACAAGCTAACACTAAGAAAAATGCCCATAAATCCCATAAACGCCGTCAGCGTCAGTTCAAAAAGTCCAGACGTGGCCGTCAACGTCGTGTAGAACAGCAACGCTGCTGGCATATAATGCAGCTTGGCCAGTTGCTGTTTCTTTATATCTGCAACAAAGGCATGAATGCAGTCAACTGCTTGACAGGTCTGCTCATGCTATGCGTAAACATCATCTGTGAATTCTTTAATCTATTTTAAATCGATTTATTTTTTATTTAATTATTGAGATTATTTCTCCTGTTTCTCTATAAAACAGCTAATGGTTTCTAATTGCAGTCAATAAATGTAGTTTTCTCAAAGAGAGGATGTCTACTAAGATAAATCACTAAGAGATTTATTTGCTGATGGAGGAATTACAATTTTTAGCTATTTCGGTACTCTAGGTTGCATTTAAAGCTTGGATTCTTGGATTTAGTTTCTGCTTTGAATAAATTTTGCAATAAAACTAGAAAGGCGTAACCGACTTTAGCAAACCCTGTACCTAATCGAAAACTGAATATTTTTTTTTGTTGCTTCAATATTTTGTATTCACTATGTAAGGATATCTCAAGAAAAAATTGTTTTTTCTAGCAAAAACCCTTTTTCGGCTGATCGTTCCAATGGCAGCTATATGTTATAGCAAACCGATATTTATCATATTCAGGAATATGATTGGATATTACTTAAATTTATGAAATCCAAAATTTGATATCTTAATAAACAAAAAAGTTTTTCTCAATAAATGTTGTTTTTCGGCCGATCGTTCCCATGACAGCTATATGATATAGTTAACCGATACTAGATTAGAAGAGTCTTCGTGCCAAATTTGGTGGTTGTAGGTCTTACCGTTTCCGAGATCCGTGCGTTCATACAGACAGACAGACAGACAGACGGACACGCCTTTCGATGCTGATCAAGAATATATATACTTTGTGGGGTCTGCCACGCCTCTTTCTGACCGTTACATATATTTGTTCAACTTTAATATATATAGCCTTTTCCATTTTTTGGTACAGGGTATAAAAAAAAAGTCAACAGCTACTTGGGACAACGTCATTACTTGAGCCACACTGTGATTGGATTTTAAATTCAGCTTGGAACACGGACAGCAGATGACTCTTCGAGTCTAGTCTCATAAGTGCTAAAGGATTGCAGCAGTCCTGCTGAAAACAGCAACAATGACTTCCGTCATTGACCGTGCACAGCTGCATGCTGAGCAACATCGGCTTAAGTTCAGCATAAAATACATTATACAAAATATAACTAGAAAGGCAGGTCTATAGTCGGGCGTAACCGACTATAGAAAACCCTGTACCGAAGCCAAAACTAAATATATTTTTTTGTTGCTTTAATATTTTGTATTCATTACGTAAGGATATCTCAAGAAAAAAAAATTTTTTTTTTGTAAAAGCCATTTTTCGGCCGATCGTTCCTATGGCATTCTATATCTGAATTTACTTAGAATCCATAAATCCAAAATTTGGTAACGATATCTTAATAAACAAAAAAGTTTTTCTCAGTAAATGTTGTTTTTCGGCCGATCCTTCCTATGACAGCTATATGTTATAGTAAACGGATATTTATAATATTCGGGAATATTATTGGATATTACTTAGAATTGGTAAATCCAAAATTTGATAACGATTGCTTAATATACAAAAAAGTTTTTCTCAGTAAATGTTGTTTTTGGCCTATCGTTCCTATGGCAGCTATATGATATAGTAAACCGATATACATAGTTTTTAGATATGTGATTGGGCATTAGGTAAAACAATTAAATCCCAAATTTGGTAAACATATCTTAAAAAATAAAGCGGTTTTGTTACTAAATATGGCTTTTCGGCCGATCATTCCTATGGCAGCTATATGTTATAGATCGAATATCGAAAAAAAAAATAAACTCGTTATGCCTATGGATTGGCAGAGTCTTCGTGCCAAATTTGGAGGTTGTAGGTCTTACCGTTTCCGAGATCCGTGCGTTCATACGGACAGACGGACAGACGGACATGGCTATATCGACTCGCCTTTCGATGCTGATCAAGAATATATATACTTTGTGGGGTCTGCCACGCCTCCTTCTGCCTGTTACATACATTTGCACAACTTTAATATACCCTTTACCATTTTTTGGTACAGGGTATAAAAACCGTCAGCATGAAAAAAAGAAAAAAAAACTACAGAGAAAAAGAAAAGAGGAAAAAGTTGAAAAAAAAGTAACAGCATGACATCCATTTTCATACTTTCTGCTTTTTGTCGCCATGACAAGCAACTGCTGGCGAGCACGTGTCAACTCTGTCAAAGCGTTAAACTTGACAAGTCGCAGACAGTTCAATGTGCAAAGGCAACCAGCTTCAGTGGCGGCAATGCAAATTGGAGAGGAAGGGACGCAGTGCGCTAGGCGCTCGGCAATAGGACAAACGAACTGCATGCAAGTTGAAACCATGACACAAACGGCAGGAAGGAAGGAAGGATGAATGGCTGAACGCCCAAACAAACAGACAAACAGGATGTCGCTCTTTCTCTTTGTGTATCATTTGGATTAGTTTGTAACACTTCTGCTCTGTGCGCTGTCAGACACGGCAACGGATTAGCCTGCAGTGATTTTGTAATACTCATAACGATTTGTGATTGCAAATCATCGTCGAAAAGATGAAATGAGCTGAGATGTTGTCAAAATTGAAAAAAAAACAAGACTGCATAGCCAGCAAAAGACTCTTGCCAGAAGAGTCCTGGAGAGGATGCAGGGCAGGTAGAGTTATTCTACTACAACACAATGGTTGGCTGCTGTTGATTTGTAGTGTATGCTCGGCCTTTGCCTGCGTTTAGAGAACTTTCAAATATCTGCACTTTTTGCCAATCGCTGTCTCTGTCAATTATGTTGACAGCTTGAGCGCCTCTATGAGAAGTAGATTCATGCAAATTCGTATAGATTAGTTCTTTCTACATTCGTTGTCTTGGAATATGTCAAACTGCAAGCCAGAGCAGATAAATGTTATTCCTATTGTACAAAGCATATCAAACTGTGATTTTATCAAATGTTGGCTTTATTAAGAAGGCAATTGATTGAGAAAATTATTTCCCACTTTTTATAATAAATCTACAATAAATAGCTACCATAGAGAAGTAAAATTTGTTGCATTGCTCTTATGCTGTTTCTAAAATCATAGCTTCAACTGCTCTGCATACACCATTTGGCTGCAAGAGTTTAAACTTTTGCGGGTTTTGCGCTTTAATTACATTTAACCCTGCCGCCCGACCGCTGCAAAGAGTTTTTCCTTTGCTTAACTTTAAAAATTACACAGCAGTTGGCATAAAAACACACAATCAAACAACATACACGCCCCATTGCGGCATAAATGAGTCGCACGCCCCACGAAAACTTTGGCAAATCAACACGGAGTCAAAAAAAAAAAAAGAACATAGAATAGAACGTTATAAAATATTATATAGCATATTTCATGGCGCTTTCACGGCACGATGATGAATGTCAACACATAAAAGCTGTAATTTCGTGTAAAAATCGCGGCAACGGCCGACTGCGTTTGGCAAAAGCTACGGCGGTTGCAGGCAGGGTGCTGCGGGTCGAGGCCTGCTGCCGGGTTGGTTGGTTGGTAATGTAGCGTAGGCAAACCGTTACAACTGTTAATGACATTTACGAATGTCGACAAATGTCGGACAGTCGGCGTCGTCAACAGCAAGCGAATGCACAGCGCACAGGCATGCGTATGGCTAAGTACAGTGCGCTGTGGTTAGACGAACTTAGCGGTAAAGGTAATACCCAAATAATGACCTTTTTTCACTCAGCTCACCTTACCTCACCTCATTGCCGCACTCGTCATAACTCCAAGCAACACCGCAAAGTATGCAATGTTAAAAATTCGCTCGCTTCGCTGCTTTGCGCTTGCTGTAATTTTATTGTATAGACAGTGGAAAACGTAGTGTAACTTTGTAATAAAAATAATGGCGTCAACGTTAGCAAATTGTGCAGAAATTCCTGTTGACGGTTTTACACCCGAGTGCTGTCACTGCCACAAAAATTGAAAGAAAATTTAAACGTTTCATTCTGCATTTGACTTGCAGCATTTTTTGTGCGTATTTTTGGTTCTTCTTCTTCTGCTGCTGCTGCCAGTTCTTGTTCGTTTGTTTGTTTTGCTGTTGCTGTTTTTGTTGTATTTTGATTGAGTGCCGGACGCTTGTTGCTGCTCGGTTGGTTGCTTGATTTTGAGTTGACTGTCGACGATTGTTGTTGTTGTTGTCGGTTTGTTAAGTTTTTGCTTTACTGATTTCTATGACGTTTCTTAATGATTCGTCTGGTAATTATTTTAATGGTGGTTGGCGTTTGTATTTATGTAAAAATTTTTATTTCATTTATCCACATTCTTGTTCTAAGAACGTTCTTTACTTGTTGTGGTCAAAACCAATAATATACTGTTATGTTCAACAAAATAAATCGCTGTGAACTGAGAGCATACAACGTGATCCATTTTATGATAATTTTTTTACCTCCACTCCCCGCTAGACAGGTCACAGCATTCCCTTAATGTTAACAGTATATTAAATTAGCAGTAAAGAGCATTTATTTTTTTTATTCAAAGCAGAGTTAAAACGAACTGAAGTACGCATGGGTATAAAAGCATGAGAACCAGAGCTGGCGTCTTTGTTGGTCGAATGACGGAAGAGGGGGTTCTCACTCACCCGCATGCCGTTTAAAAATTATAAAAATGAACACATACACACTAAGTTGGCAATCATAGCTGAGGTAGCTGTTTCTCCAATTTATGTTAAGCATGGCAGGCATTTAATGTTAATTTAACATACTGTTAAACTGCTGTTAGACATTTTGTGTTGACTCCTTAATTTCGATTTCACACATCTAAGCACTTGACCAACGTTTAAGTGCTGCACACAATTCAATTTAGTTTATTAAGTACAATCTAAAATGACCACAAAGCAACTAAGGCATATTAAAAATATTTTCGACTTAGGCACAGTCGACAAATATCCATATAATAAATGCGTATTTGCATTTTACCTTAGTTTTATTTTTATTTATTTTTTGTTTTAAGACTGACACAAACTGCCACAATAAATAATTATTTAAGTTATTAAAATTTCGTTTGCATATTTTTACTTTATTTGCATAAATTGTAACTTTTCGCAGAGAGAAATATTTCATTACAAGACAATATACGAGAAAATCTGTCGGCTTGGCTTGACTTTACGTTCATTAACAAATAATTTTTTATTCCTTTGTGTTTATTTACTTTGCGTCATGGCAAATATTTTACAACAGTGCAAATAAAAACAAAATGCCATGACATATATAATATAATATGAAATGCTTTATTTGCATTTTTAACTAAAGACACAGACGCAGACGCGCAGAGCATGCAAAATAAATGAGTGAATTAAATGAAAATGACGCTGTGCAGTGTTGGTAAATGTGCATATGTCGTGCCAAGAGCGTATGCTGCCAAGGCAAAATTTAAACAAAGCAAACGAAAATGCTCGAATTTTAACTGCAATTAAGTTTTTCCTATATAGCACACATGCCAGGGGTTTGCTCAGCGCTGCAGCGTGGTGCGGTGTGCTGCCTTGCCCTCTGTATTTTCAACAGTGAAATGTAGCAGCAAATTTATCCGACTGTCATTTGTGGTGTTAGCAGTGAGGCAAGTGGCAGCCTTTGTTGCCGTTGTCTGTGCTGTTGTGCTGTTTTTCTAAACGGACAACTGTATTTAGCTTAACCAACGCTGCCCCACCCCGTTGCCCCTGCTCCTGCACTGTGTGTGTGTAATTAAAATGTAACAGCAAAGGCAAACAAAAGACAAAGTGAATAATTGTTTAGTATTTTTGTTATTTTTGTGCATGCTGTTGCCAAAGTTCTACCGACATTTCAATAAAAGCTAAGCGCATGCTGATGAAATTAAGCCAAAACGCATGGCACGCACAATGCTAAAAGTAATAACGTTTTGCGCTATTTTTCAACACTTGCCAAGCTTGCGAAAAAAGCAAACAAAAAATTATAAAAAATTCGGCATGCGCTGGCAGTCATTATGCACGCCACAGCAACCGTCAAAGAAGTGTTGGCCCAACACAAACAAGCAGCAAACATTTCATTTTGTTGGCTTCACTCCGCCTATACACATACAGAGCACACACACACGCACACACATATATACACACATATATAAACACAGCACAATTTCCGTGCGTGGCCATTCGTTTGCATAACGCGACGCCATTAACTTCCGTTTTGAAATAGGCAGCAGACCGGCACGTGCATTTTGCACGCATAGAACACTTTCTCATCAGCTCGGCACTCATTTGTCAAAGCTCGGGCTCTAACCGTGGTCTGGTATGGGTGCAGTTGCGTGGGCCTTGAGGCAGTTGTGTGGAGTAATATATTTCATATTGGCAACTCTGCATACTTCAAATCTTCAACCAGAGAATATGTATAATAAGAAGATGCATGACCCCGTTGAAAACGTTTCCACCTGGGTATATATATTCTCTGCTTCAACTATGCAAACAATTAGCAAGTCAATTGCCCTCTAGTAGGCAACCCTGCTTAAATGCCGGCCTCATCGTGATGGGCAACTCGACTTACATATTTCTGCACCTAGAAGAGCAAAAACCATTGTCTCAGGTAAAAATTTGTGTCATTTTCGAGTTTCTCCTACCAAAATTTCCTTACCTTGGCCTATTAGAGGGCTAAGGTCTCTACGCATAGAGCAAAGGTTTATTATATGTTTTCAGTTTTTCTTTTAGCTACTTTTATGTACTGCATAACATATTTAATTGCATAAGATTTGCTATCGAACACAATTAATTTTAAATTGGTGTATAAAGTGTAACACCATGCAGTCAATCAATCAAAAAATTAATCAATCAATTAACTGCATAAATTTAAAATGTTGATTAAGTAAATGCAACAACAAAAACACGAAAAATCTTTCAAGCATGTATTGCCATGCAGCCACACATTCATAATAAAAAACTACGCCATAAATAACTCAATTACAAAACTAATTACATCAAATAACAAATTTTATTGACAAAAAACCAAATGACCAAGGCAGGCCAACCGTTCTAAAAAAAAAAACTAAATCGACAGAAAAAACTGCACAACATGTATAATATCTTATAAGACAACAACAACAAGTACAAGCATAAACGGCACGATATTGATCTGCACTGCAGCCGTTGTTGTACTTGACAACTGTTGTACAACAAACATGCAAGCCAATTACAATAATAAAATGTCAACTGCAATGACAACAGCAACAGCACCGACGCTGAACGTTCAATCGGTGTAGCAACAACAACAACAACAGCATAAACTTTACAATTAGCAAGGCAACAAGGGCAAAATCCGGCGGTGCCTGTTATTGCCCACGCCGCTGCAGGCGACAACACTAAAACAACAAAACAATAAAACAAATACAACAATAATAAGGAGAACCCACTAGAGTCGCATAACACAAACAGTCGTCAGCCAGAGCCTCTCATTCATGCACTCATTCATGCACTCGCTCATTCGCTCAGTCGCTCACTCAGTCGGTTATATTCGTACATTGCTTGCTGCCACTTAAACATTGCCACGTACATTTTGATTTGTTGTCTCAGCGCCCTCTGGCTGCGCAGCTAAGGCAATTCACCACGGTACTGCTGCAGCGGCAGTGACATTCACACTGACTTCATGTCACGACACACCACTCCGCTCCATGCGGTTTGCATCAGCAAGTTATTGCAAACTTATTAAACTCGCGTAAATCAAGTAACAAAACTTTAAAGTGAACGACATTCGCAGTATCATGATATGTAACGCCCCGATTTCTTCTTTCGATTGTCTGTCTGTCGCTGTTTCTCCCTTTGGCTGCCTCGGCGCAGCCTTGACGCAGAGCTGCCAGCTGCCCACCACATTTAGGCGTAATTAATTAGTTGCTGAGGCATACAAGGCATTAAGTCAATTAAGACTAGATTTATGTCAGATCTTAACTGATTTTGTGTACGGAAAAAACGGGTTAAACGTTTCACCTCTTTTTTGTTTTTTTTTTTTTTTTGTTTGTTGTTTGATTTATTTTTAGTAGTTTTTGTTGCTTTTGTTATTGTCGTTTGTTGTCTGTTGTCTTTGACAAATAAATGTAGTGCTTAGTGAATTAACACAAGGAAGTGATAAATTTAAGTAATTTGTCGTGGGTGTGAGTTAACTGCTGTTAACGGCTGTAAACTAAATCTATTGATACTGTTTATAACAACAGACTGAAGAGGATATAATTTCTAAAATTAAATAGACAAAGTTAAGCTATTAGCAATGATAGTGCATAAGGAGCTTGGAATGCGCCAAGATGTGGCTGAGTTAGTTAACTTGCGAGATCAGTCAAATTTAAAGAGGAGACAGTAAAAAACAGCAGATATAATATTAAAATATACAAATCAGCAAGAAATAGTATGATTTGTAACTGATGGCTCTAAGAAATAGTTGAAGTTGAGCAATACTTTAATGAGTATTTGGCTGAACAAACAAACAGCTAAACAAACAGCACCTACATCTCTTCTTCTTCATGCAAGTGGTTCGAAGTAGTGATGCTTTCAGCAGGTGAGGCATTGCACTATAGTTGATGTAGTAAAGCCGTTGATTTACAAGGCGTCAAAGAAAATAAGTTGGAAACAATCAGAGTGAATAGTAGAACAATATTCCCCTTTCTGTGTTATAACTAATATAAGCTATCGTTTATGCATACATATGAGCTATGGCTCTCAGAAATTGCATTACATATCCTTTATTCCACATATTTCCTAATTCTGTTTAGTATGCCTAATATGGCTACATACAGCACATGCAGTGCTTTTGATTTTCATTTTGTGCAGCCAAAGGCTGAGAGTACACATTTTTACTTTTACAAATCCGTTGCATTGGTAGCTTGTGGCTACGATAATTCACAACTGGCGCTGCCAACTTATGCAAATATGATCAATACAATAGAAAATAAATGCAAGCCACATACAAAGGCACAAGAATGGAACATAGACAACACGCACAAGCCACACACACACTCATGCACGCACATATACTCAATAAGGCAACTGTCTATGCATGTGTGTGTGAGTGTGAGTGTGCATTGAACATGGCATGGTAAAGTTCTTATGCAAAAACATGCACACCTGCTGGCAATATGTACGCCATTGTTCACCAAAAATCAAACAGCAGCAGCAGCAGCAGCAGGAGCAGCAACAGCAGGAGCAGCAGCAGTAGCCAATATTTGCTCTGGCCAGTCTGATAAAGATATTGGCCATTGTTTTGTCGGTTCATTTGTTCATGTTAGCCAAATACCAAGCAAGGAGGCTCTTGTTCTGCCCATAAACATTGTCTTTGTCGTTGTGCTTTTTTATGTTGTTGTTGTTGTTGTTTGTTGATCAAGCGTCTAGGCATGTGTCTTGATTCATATGCGTTATGCCACACTCACTGGCATGCACACACACACACACCAGAATATGTATGCATAGAGTGCAGACAATTGAGTTTGCTGCTGCTTTATTGCTTTCAACACAATGGACTCTCGGCATAGGTAAATAGGCCTGAAATTGCACTAAGTGTTATTGAAAGGTTTTCCTACGAGGCAAAAACTTTTTTTGCTGTTTTCCTTCACCTTTAAGCGATTTTTATATTTTCTAAACGAATTTGCCCAAATACCAAAAACACTAAAATTAATCAACACAAATTTTAAAATAATTTAAAACGTTATTGTGCAGAAATAAAAACATAAACGAAGTATAAGTTTTATATTTAGTTAGGCATAACTATGGCCTGTCAGCTGACATTAAGTAGTCGGCGACTTAGCCACGTTGACACTTTAATAAATATTATAACATAAGCAGTTCTAGCACAGCTTTGTGTATCATACAGTTTTAGAATTTGTTTTTATTCTTTTTTATAAAGATTTTTTTTAGCATTTTTCAAATAATTTCCTGCTTAAACTAGTCAAAAAATAAAAAATCCAGTTGTTAGCCATGAAAAAGCCATTGATCAACAATTGCAAACATTTACATTCAATTGTCACAGCTCAATGCGTTGCTACGTAGCAGCCGATCCGATCTGATCCGAACCGGCAGCAACGTGCGCCCAAAAGCACACTTTGTCATTTAACATTTTCTTTGATTTAATGAAATGATAACCTCAAAAAAAAACGAAAACCAAATAACAAAAAAGAAAACAAAGGAAAAACGTATAGATTTTATTGTCATTACATTCACTGTGACATTTTTCTGACATTTGCCACTGGCGGCAGCCAAGCAGCCGAGCAGCATTCGTTCGCCCAAGCGCCTTGCGCCATCGCCTCTTGCTTTGCTGCTCATGCCTTCTTCCCCCCTGCCGCTCGTCTCGGCACTTTTGCTCTGCGCTTTCATGCTCAGTCAGTTGGCAATGTTCTTCTTCGCTTGCAATCAATTTTGTCGTGTACATATAGCGCCCAAATAGTTCAGTCTCTTATAAAAATACCCCATCACCCCAAGCACCCCGTGACCAGCAAGCCGCCCAAACATCGCTTGTGCTGCGCTATGCGCTGTCATGCAATCTCACGTTTGTTATCTTTGTACAGTTGATTGTTTCCGTTTTCCGTAATAAGTTCTTTCCGCTATTTGTCTATCTCTGTCACTCCATGTTTGTCTTTGTGTGTGTATGTGTGTGTGTTTGTGTGTTCTTTCATTGCTTTTGGCTTTTTTTGTCTATGTCTTTCACTCTGACACTCAGTCGCTTTCTCGTTTTCATTTGCGTTAATTACCAATTTAAATGCAAACTTATCCTGTACTTGATGAAGATGAATGTGGACTTTTTTTTTTTTTTTTGTTTTTTCTTTTTTTTTTGGCTTTTGTATTTTGAACAAAGGAAATTTTGTTAGCTGTCTTTTATTTTGTTAGCAAAGCTATGCGCATTTGTCAAAAGCGTTAACAGTTTTTTACATTTGAACGCATTTTATTTTAGCTTAGCGTATGATTAACAGTTAGGCTTAACAGCGTCGCTTAACATTTTATGGCCGAGAGTAAGCAGCACATTGACGCTTATCTGCTCATGATGGCCACGTTAAGACTTTTGTTGTGCTTTCGGTTGACGGATTAGCTGGTTTTGATTAAGATATTATTATTTTCGTTTTTGGTTTCATAAGTTAAATAAAGCAAAAGTCAAAGCTAAAGAAATTTCTGATAGTTTTATGCTGTTATTTAAAAGACAGTTAACAGAGAGTCTTCATATGCAGGCCCGTCAGCTAAAGGGGATATTTTGGGTAGTTAGGCCTACACGGAATAAGTAATTTTGATACTTTTTATATTCAACTTTATATTTTTATTGATAAAGTATCTGCACGGGCTGAAAGCAAACTGCAGGGCCTATTCATATGCCTGCTTCGATATAAGATTTGCATGGCATAGAATATGTATGTTCAGCGAAATATCCCAAAATGGACAATCCCCATAACTGAATATCTCTCATAACCGGATAAATTTTGCAACCTCCTCATAATATTTTTCATACAAAATCATACAAATCCTATCCTATCCAATGGACACCTTCCATTTATGGAAATCTCCCATAACAGGAAAAAAACATTGCGACCATTGGTGTCTGATTATGGGAGATTTTGCTGTAGCAGCAAAGAGTTTATACTTATTATTCCACAATTTTGTACGTGCAACGGATGCCGTAATGGGGCTTGCTGCAGGTACCCTTTAATTTTTTTTCTTAAAGAAGTAAGCTATGCCATGGAATTTTTCAAGTTCCATTAAATCTCGTTAAGCATTTTCAATGTGGAGCGTGCACAGCACGCAAAGTGTCTATAATATTACTACAGTGTATACTCATCTAACAAAAACTGTTCTCATCTAAGCACTTTGCAGTAAAGTTTCATTTTTATTTAGCTTTTATAAGCATGTCTACAACTCAGTCGACGTTGAAAAGTTTTGATTGGTTGACGAAATTCAGTGTGGACCCGATTGTATCACTTTACATACTCATTGCAATTGTGGTCTTGGACAATGTCTGGCAGATCATACTGGCACAACGGCAGGTGAGCTCGAAGTGAACCGTACGTCAATTAAATTAAAGCCCCCCAAATATTTCAGTAGATTATCGTTTGCAAGGAAGCCGTTTTCGTGCCGGAGGCCTTACGTGAAGTCATCACAAATAATATCTATCAGCAGGCGCGCGTCTATGAGCTGCATAATGCGCAGCTGAAATTATGGAAACACTTCCTGGATATTTTTATTCGTGTGGGGGAACTGTATTTTGGATTTTATCCGTTTGTTTGGAATTTGGCCGTTAGCACATTGTCTGGCCTCACCGATCAGGAGATCTGGATAAGTCCGATTTTCAGCTTTATGTTCTCGATTTATTTCATGGTGCGCAAGCTGCCGATCTACGCCTACGATTGGTGCACACTGGAGCTGCACTACGGCACACTGCGGCAGGTGACCTGTGGCGCGTATCTGTGCTGGGCCACTTGCGGTCTAATGCTGGCACAGTTCATCTTGGCACCACTGACTGTGCTCATTGTGTTTCTGGTGCAACGGCTTGGCTACTATTTTTTTCTCTATTCTTGGCTGCTGCAGCTGGCGCTGATGCTCTGCGCGCTGTTCATTGTGCCGCTCTGCATAGTGTCGGTGCTGGGTCAGCAGCAGCCGGTGCCAAGGGGTCCACTGTACGATGAACTGCAGTTGGTAACGCAGGCTGCGGGCTTTCCCATGCAGTCGGTCTACATTGTGCGCAGCCGGACGCAGCATATGCGCTACAGTAATGCCTACTTCTATGGCAGCTGCTGCCACAAGCGCATTGTCATCTTCAATACGCTGCTGCGGCAGCCCAGCATAGCCCAGCAGCATGGTCTCACAAATGCACAAGTGGCCGGCGTTGTGGCGCATGAGCTGGGCCACTGGCGGCATGGACACTTCTACAAGTCTATTATAATTGCGCAGCTGCATTTGCTCTTCACCTTGCTGCTCCTGGGTGTGTGCTTTCATGCGCCGCAGCTGTACGAGGCGCTGCGCTTTGCACCGGGCGTCAGGCCCATCATTGTGGGTCTGCTAATTTGCCTGCATTTTGCATTGTTGCCATATTTTACGCTGGCCAATTTCGTGATGCTCTGCAGACTGCGACGCTACGAATACGAGGCGGATAGTTTTGCGCATAAGCTGGGCTACTCCGTGCAGCTGCGTGGTGCGCTGCTGAAGATCTATGCGGACAATCTGAGCTATCCGGTGTACGATCGTTGCTATTTGATGTGGCATCATACGCATCCGAGTCTGCTGCAGCGTCTGAGCTATCAGCTGGAGCTGGATATGCGTGCCATGCAGGAGTTCAGCAATGCCTAGGGTCCCTCCTAAAACTAATATGTATAAGGTTTTCAAATTGCTGCCATGCTACTTTATTGCATATCCGGTGATGTGGAGTTATGAGAGTCCTCAACATGTCGCTAGATAAACAATAAATTATGCATGTTGGGTGTTCTTCCAAGTTGTTTGCAATTCTTGTTACTTCACTGGCTGTTTTACAGTTCTTGCTGATGCATCCGTATTTAGTTCTAGGCAGCTAATATTAAATTTTAAGCCCACGTATATAGAATCTTGCTCGGGCTTTACGTTAACGAAAATCTTTTCAGCATAACTTACAATGAACTGTCCAAAAAACTTAAAAGCGAACACAAATTTTAGTTACAGGCTACGCCTTGCCCCCCCTACGCTAGCAACGCCTCGTTGCTGCCTTGACCAACTGAACTAAACTGCATGCCTTATGCAATTTACGATGCTCAAGTTAAACGCTTCAACACGAACAAGCAGCAACAAGGATTCAATGCAATAAGGTAGAAAAGCAAAAACAAAAAAGGAGAAAAAAACAAAAATAAGGAAAAAAAAAGAAAACAAGTTAAAACGAATCCGAGTAGAAAAATGAAAGGATATACAACTTAGAGGCACATCCGGTGCAAGTTATAAACAATCACGTTGTTGTTGCTGTTATTGTTGTTGTTATTGCCTACAAAATAGTTGCAACCACAGGCAAGTACAACAAAGTTGCAAGTAACATTGAACGTCATTGTCGGCTGCGCAAGCAGAAGTAGACACACACACACACACACACAGACACAGACACACGCTGACCACATAGGATTAAAGTGTCCACCGGCAGCAGCGCACAATGTCTGGCATAGTACATAGCTACGTTCATACGTACGTGTTGGCCATTGGACGAGCCATAAAACAATTTCGGATTTCCACAAAACACTGGAAAACTTCCGCCTGCAAATTGTTCTGCAGTTCTGTGTGTGTGTGTGTGTGTGTGTGTAGAGCGCAGTGCCGAGCTGGCCCGGGATAACCTGGGCAGGGGGCAGGCAAAAGTGTAGCATACCTTTGGCTGTGGCAGCTTTTTAAAGGCAACGCATGGCGGTTACTTGCCTGTCGTTTATTTTTTCCTACGTAACATAGCTAGACTTTCCTGCTTTTTGCTGCTTTTTGTGTTTTTTTTTTTTTTTAGTTAAACTGTAAATAAGAATGTTAGCAAGTTTTAGTGTTGCCGAGTTGCTGTCATGCCGTCATGCGCCCCCGCAAACACCAGACATTCACATAGCAGGCAGGCAGGCATTTAAGCTACACTGGCACTAAACATTGCATACTTTTAGGTGCGCTCACAGCTTGTTACGTTCGAATTTCTGTGGTTAAACGTATTCATAAAGTGAGAAAAAAAAAACCAAACATCAGAACAAGCTATTGAAGGGTATGCGCATAATACACGCTCATAGACACGCACGCACGAACGCAGACTCCGCAGGCTCCGCAGGCTCCTTTGATTTGCCAACATGTGCTGGCTGGCCCGGCTGTGTGCTGTTGGCTCTATGCTGGCTCTGGGCTGACTCTGGGCTGCGGACTGTGCGCTGTGGCCACTCTCGCACTGTGCTGCATTGTGGTTGCTATGCGCATATTTATGTCGAACTTGAATTATGTGTTGCCAGGTAAACATTTGAGTTGACTACTCCTTCCTGCTATGCCTGTCTATGCACGTCTATGCAAGCAGTTGGCTTAGCATAGCATGGCTTAGACGCTCCAATGTATGCTACACCATGCCGGTTATACTTTGCTGAATTTTTGATTTTATTTTACATGCAAGGTTAAAAATGTACTGCTTTGTAAAAATATTTTTACTGTAAGAATACAAAAAAAATAAAAGAAAAAAAAAAAAAAATAAAAATAAAAAAAATGAAAACAAACCAAAAGGGTTGAAATATTTTAGGAAATTGGTTTTAAAGTTATTTAGTGTTTCGTATGCTTTGTGCAAAATATATTAATGCCATGTGTGCGTGCGTGTGTGTGTATGTTAGGATTATATGCCAAAAATGTGACTAGCATTTGCACCAAAGTTGTTGGTTGCTTAAAGGACCTTTACTTGATTGCATTGAGTTGCTAAGCATGTCTTTGCATGTTGCAGTGTGTTGCTTTAAACTAAAAATTTTATTGTTATAAATCAACTGCACACAGATTTTTCAGGTTGTTGCACATTTTTGCGCATGTGGCTTAGTTAAGTTATTGCATTTGACTGCGGTTACCTAAAAAAACTTTATAAATAAATAAATAAATAAAAAAAAAGAAAATATATAAAATGTCAGATTCTTGCTTCCATGCTTTATTATAAATTTAATAAACTAGAAATATGTCAAAGCAAATGGTTGATTAAGTTGCTTTACTGTGTTTTTTATAACCTGCAAATGTTTTAATTTCCTATTTCGCTAAATTTCAATAAATGTCTTCCTGTGTTTAACTGCAACACTTTAAGTCTGATGCTCATTAAAAAAGCCATGCATAAGGCAGGCAACACAAAGTTAGCGAAAGAGAGATAGAGAGAGAGAGAGAGAGAGAGGGAGAGAGAGAGAGAGCGTAAAGCCGCAGCATAATTATAACTCAGTAAGGCATGACCGCAATGACACTAAGTTTTCTAATTAAAATACATAATGATAATGCGACAAAGTCACCTAAACTTTACACTTACAGGCAAATGCCTGCGTCTGTGCTGCCGCTGCCTGCAGCGCAAAGCAGAGCAGACTCGAAGAGAGCAAAGAAAAGCAGAGCAGCGAAGAGCAGAGGGAGGCAGAGCAGAGCAGCAGTATAGCAGCATTGTCTTGTCTTGTCTTGCGTTGGCCTTAATCATTCATCATGTGGCAGTGACGTCGCTTGACTACAATGCAGGCGACACTACTTGGCTCATTAAGTGATGCCGAAACTGCAGGCATTAATGCGGTGTGGGCGTGGCCAGCGCCTGCAATTATGCTACAACTTGTGTCGTGTTGGAAATTGTGTTAATGTGGCTTTAGCATAGTTCACAGCAGTATGGCAAAAGAGAGAGCGAAAGAGTAGTGAGAAGCAGCGCTAAACTATGCATAGGCATGTGTAGTTTATGTGCTGCTAAAGTGACCGTTGCCGCAGCAGTTTGCGGTTAAAGGTGTCTTAAATTATGGCCAACTTTAAAAGTGTTTTCACTTTTAGTGCCTGCCAATTTGGCACGTCGCTTGCATGCGTAATGCATGGCATTCTTTTTTGTTGTTGTTGTTTGGTTTTTTCTTTCTTTAGCTTCCGCGCTTTGTGCTGCAATTTTTTCAAGGTCTTAAGCAGCGCAGCTGAACTCAACTGAACTGCAATTGCACGCATGTGTGCGAGTATATGCTCGTATATCAAGCATATATCACTTAGCAATTTCCTAAAATCGTAAATCATCGAACTTCAATTTGTATGCGCATCCTGTGCGCACTAACTCACTGCACACTCCTTATGCACTCACACACACACACACACACACCACTGACTCAATGGCTTATTCTAGTGTCTATAATGCAGCAGTGAAGCATGAATCTCGCAGCTAGTGTAGCCGCCTGCAACTGCCAGCAGCATGACGCCAGGGAAGTGAAGTGCAGTGCAGTGGCTGGGGAAGGAGCTGGCATGTCGCGCTTGACAATTATAAATTGTATGTATAAACCGGCAGCGACATAATCGTGATAGCAACTGACATTTTTATTTCAGTTCGATTAATTTTATTTCTTTTGCCAGCATTTTGTCGTCGCCCTTTTTGCTGCAGACTGCCACAGCAGTGAGCGCAAGTTATGATTGATATGCAACGATTGAAACGCTTTGGAAATGCCAGTAGCTAAAAAAAAATATTTTAAAGGCAGCCGCATTTCTTATTTTTTATGCAAGCCAACAATGCTGGCCATCATTTTAACTTTATTTAAATTTAACACTTACAGTGCAATTATTTTGCATAGGACTGTGGGTGTGAGAGCCTGTGTCGCCAATATGCTGCTGCTGCTTAAGGCTAACAATAAGCCACAAGCAAGTCGCCTGCTGTTTGTTGTTGTTGTTGCTGTAGCTTGCCTGTTCACTGTGACTTCCGTTGACGCTACAAATGTGCAGCGAGGCATAACCGTTTTAATAGAGTCATAACTTGCAACGACATAACGACTTGCAGTCAATTGCCTCGGCCGTTACACTGCAGCAATGGCCAATTCATTGGCTCCGTTTTACACAGCTAGGTAAGCGTCGCTGTGTGCTTATGTACTTACGTTGGTCTCATTATTGGCACAACTTTGGTAAGAATTCAATTTGCACATTGGCTTGCCTGTGACTGTACAAAATAAATGGCTCTGAACAGCAGCAAGGCTGGCGGTTTGCTTAGCGGAAATGTTTTTAATAGGCTGCAAAGAGTTGGCATGCAACGTTGACTATACAATGAATTAAATAAAAAATAAATAAGCTTAAATCAGTTTTATATATATAAAACCAGACAGCTTATATTTGATAAGATTTTTAAAATTTTCTTTTCGCCATAAAAAGTTGGCAAGCAAGTATTTGCTGCCTGGTAGCTGTTGCGCTAATAAAGCAGAAAAAGGCAGATATAAAAAGTCATGCTGATAATGATAACTGTAACCCACATACATACGTTCTACTAAGCATGAAAATTCGACATACTTAAAAATATTTCACACTGACCGTCGTTGCCACGCAGACAACATGCTTCCCCCCACACACACCCACACTGTTAGGCAGACGTATCTTCTGGCTTTTTACGCAAATAGAATTTATCAAATTTAATTTCACGCTTCATGCGCTCATACCCATTTCTATTTAAGTTTTTTTCTATTTTTTGCTGTAGATTTTTCGAGGCGCTACAAACTCATACACAAGCAAGTCCAAAGCCTCAAATCAGCAGCATGAGAAAAAAATAAAAGAAAAACGAAAAAAAAAAAAATAGCAGAAAAAACATGGCAAAAATATGAAAGGAAGCCAATGAATGTCAAAAATGCGCAGACCAAAAAATGACTACGCTCTGCTCCAAAAAAAAAAAAGGAAGCAGCCAATGTGCACTATAAATTTCCGACCCAAAATGCTAACGACGAAAGAAAAAAAAAAAAAAAAATAAATAAAAAAGGACTACAAAAAAAAGGGGCCAAAACATCAGTGCAGAAAAATCTTGCCGACTATCAAGATTGTCGCGGCAGCAAAGAGGACATCAGTTAAATTGCAAAAGGCCGCAAAAAATTATGACTTTTGGCACTTGGCGTGTCATTTCTTAGATTGCACACCAAAAAGAAAAAAAAAAGAAAAAATGAGGAAAAAAGATATGCGGCAAAATGTAATTTTTAATCGGTTGTGGGGCAAAAAACAGTTGTGCCTTGACTTGTGTATAGCTACCAAGTTTTGTATTGTTGTCGCTGTAGACATTTAACCTGTGCATTAACACTTTCCCTGTTGGCTTTTGTTTGCCTGCCAGTTGTGTAACCCTCATCAGCCGTCAGCCAGCAGCCAGCAGCCGGCAGTCACACGCACACATACGCAGCTGTCCTGCCACTCTATGCGACATGTCGCATAAATTTTTACTACATGCGTTTCTACGCATATTCACACGTCTAGTTCATAGAAAATTTAACAATTTTCATGGCGCTGTCGCAGATTTTAACATGTTGCCCCTGTGTACGTTGCTGCTTTCTGCTGCACACAAACACATGTTGCCTTGACAAAAAGAAAGAGAACTTTGCCCAGAGAAATACTTTTCGGCTTGACTTGATTTTTGACTTGGGTTATTCATGTACATACTCGTATAATCATAATAATAAAAAATTTATTTAAATTGTTTTTATTTTATGCTTTTCATTTGCTTGTGACTTTGTCCTTCTAGTGAACAAAGTTGTGCATACTTTTTGGCGTTTATACATAAATTTTTGATATATGTCATATGGTCTATGGTGTGGAAAATGACTTTGTTTCTTAATGAGTTGCCTGCCTGCCTTGCTGCCTGCATGCCAGGTTCTCTGTAGGATCTGCGCTTAAGCAGCTGCTTATGCAAGATAAACTTTTGTCAAAACATCAAAGCGCTGTAAGTAGGGGCAGCATAACTGGGGAGTGTCTAGAAAATGTTCCGTTTACTGGCATAATTTAAATTTTTAAATATTTAGAAAAATTTAAGCAACGCTGCTTCTGTAACTTTTAGCTTAACTAAGAAGGCAATGCTCAAGCATAAATCGACAAACCTCAAATTGCATTTGCACTTAGTTTGAGTTTTAAAATGTTAACAGTTGTATTTGTCTAGTTGAAGTGCTAGAGTGGTTAGGACTAGGTTTACTTTGTGCAGTGTAGTTATCCTAATCTGCAGCCTTGTGTCATTTGAGTGCCTTTTCAATGATCAGAAGCAACACAAGCCACAAAGATTTTCAATGTAATCGAATTTTAAATGCAAGGCAAAATAAGTGCCTATATATGCACGGCATGTCTTTTATAATTATTTATGTACTGCTGACCCTTTTGAGTTACAAAAAATAAAAAATAAAAGAAAATAGAAGAAAACATTTAACAACATTCAAAAACACAACATCACAGTATGCCAAAACAAGGCATACACAAAGACAGCAAAGCCAAACAAAGGCCAGACGTTTTTGGTGTAAACGTATAAAAAATAAAAAAGAACCAACCTCAAATGCCATTTCTTAAATATTAACACTCATTCGCGCATAAATTAAACACTCGAAAAACCAATGCACAGCAGCACAAAAAGGCCAAGCAGAGCGCCAGATAAAAACCAATCCAATGAAAAGCACTCAAGAGCCGCACAAGAGGCAACATGCCCAGGCTGGCCGAGAGGCAGACCACGCGAATGAACGTTGAAATGACTCACCTCAGTGTTGAATTAAACAAACGCAGCGCAGCTCAGTTGCGACTCATCGAAACCATGCAGAAAACCGAAACGTAAGCCAGCATAGCGCGGAAAAAGGCCAAAGAGTGAGGCCCAGTGCTGCTGAAATATGCACAAAGACATACTGTTGGACGAGAGTTGAGAGTAGTCGGCATAGCAGCAGAGGCAGCAGCAGTGGCAGAGGCAGAGGCAGCAGCAGCGACTGCTACTACAACTTGTAACGTCTTTGTTGTTGTCATCGTACAACCGTTTTGTTGTTGTTGCTGCTGCCGTTGTTTTTATTATTGCACTTTTGCGCTGCTGGCACATCGTTGGCGTTTTGTTTGTTGCTTTTGATTTTGCGGGCACTTCACTTCAATGAATACTTTATGGGTTAATAATCGTAAAACCATTCAGAGTAAAACTTTTGTGCGAAAATTCATAAACAATGCTACAAAAGGCAATAGCGATGATGGCGGCGACGTTGACGGCGTGCGTTGGCGCTCCTTGGCGGCAGTGGGGGGGTGAGTGTGTGGGCTTTGTGTTGTTGAGTTTGCAACATTTTGTGCTTGCGAACTTTGGCGGCGGAAGAGTTGTGGCAGTTTGTTTATTTGTTTGCGCTTGACTGTTGTTGCTGTTGTTGTTGCTGCTGCTGTTGCTGTTATTATTATTGTAACAAGGGATTTTTGTCAAAAAGAAGTGTTTCGCAAAAGCGGCAGCTACAACAACAATAGAAAGTATAGCAAAAACAATAACAACAATGCACACTGGCACTGTAGGTGCGCCCCTCGCTCTGACATTCGCGTAAACAATCAAAGTAAAAGGTATGCAAAGCTCTGCCAGTGACTTGTCAAGTGGGTGGTGTGGGCGGCGGGGGGAAAATGGGCAAAGCGCTTCTGTTGTCATATTGTAGTTATTAAAAGTTTCTGGCCGTGTTTTGTACAGCGATGTTGTAGTTGTTGTTGTTGTTATTGTTATTGTTGTTGATTTTATTGTTTAAGCACGCACTACTGTTTGGTGGCAAGGCCTCCTCTTTTTTTAAAGAGTCTGTTAGGCTTTGTGCGCACGGATTTCAGTTACTTAAGTCATAAATTGGTCATTATTAAGTTATTGTTAAGCTGCTTTTTAGACACGGTCAGTTGATTAACTTAACCATTTTGGGAACTGGCAACTAACATCAACCAGCCATGCACTGTAAGTTGGATCTAGGCTGGCTAGGTAACATACCAGCTGAGTATGCGCATTGCTTGGCAAATAAATTGAAAGCAAGAGGTAAAACATTTAAGCGTTAAGGAAGAATGTCTTGGAAGGCAAGTCTCAGCTTTTTCATAATTTGCCATCCATTAAAAAAAAAAAGCAGCAATGAAAGTCGCTGCAGTTTATTCTGATAATAACAAAAGCATTTCCTGATTTTGTAATTAAAGTCCTCATGTGCAAATGTTTATGTCCAATTTTTATTTGCCATTGCTGCTGCAGTCAATAAAATAAAAATATTTCTTGCTAATTATGTTTTCTTTTTTGTGTTGGAAATAAAATTGTAAAATAGGCAAACTGCAGATCAGCAGCAGAGTGAAATAAGTTATTAAAAAACCAGTCGAACTGCACGATAAAGTCATCAACACGCTAAACGTCATGAGATCAGTCTGCAGGCAATGGAGGCAACGCAGTGAATAGCCAGCTGAGATGCTGTGCAACATTAGACTGCGCCAGGCTTTACTTTTCACAGTTTAATTAAAGCGCAGACTGAACTGAACTTTATTAAGCAAAGAATTTTTTTTTAATTAGAAAACACTGCGCGGCACTGCAATGCAATGCAATATGCTGCACTGCCATGAAGTTTATTTGCAAGAGTTGTGTATGTGTGTGTGTGTGTGTGTGTGTGTACGTGTGCGTGTGCGCCATGAACACGTAAATGAAAGGCGTTACTGTGTAAATAGCTTTGCCAGGCAAGCAAACAGCGTTCAGCGGCAAGTGTCCAGCCAAGCAGTGAAGGCAAATGGAAAGATGTGCAACAGATGGTCAACGCTAGATGATGGCCTATCAAACAAACAGACACGCCCATTTCATTATGCTGCATTGGCGAAAAGTAGGCGTTGCTGGCAATTTTTCGCAAGAAAACTAAACAAACTAAATAGAAAAAAAAAACCATTTCACATATTGATATATTCTAAAGAGTAGATAAAACAACAACAACAAATACAAGTAATATTGTGTGTAAATAAGTAATTATATTTGTTAATAACTCAATGCAGCGTGCAGACAAATATGCGTGCGTGCGTGAGTATGGCTGCATAGTGATGGCATTAAAATACGATTTGGGCTGCAACGCGTGAATTGATACAAAATAGCAATAACTGAACTTACTTTGCATATAAATTGAGCAGCTGCAGATAACATAAAAAAAACCAGTAGACTGGTAGCGAGTACCTGCGCTCCACGCAGTTACATTGTAACATAATTTTATGTTTATTTTTATTTAATGTACCCACCCTTATTTGCAACAGCCATGTAAAGTAAATACGGCAATAAAAAAAGTTTCTGCTATACATCAACTACTACGATGTACAGGACTATCTCGATAAATAATAGATTGGATTACAATTGTAAATTTTCACATATTTGTGAATTACAAATGTTGCAGGCTTTACTGTCAATTTCGCTCACATTCTATTCTGTGCTCAAAGACAAAACTTCATATCAACATGCGGCACAAAACGTCCGTAACAACAACAACGACAATTAGTTGTTGTAATTGAACGTTTTTTCATAGCAATAGCAAACAGTAAGCATTCAAAACGTTCGTAACAACAACAATGACAATTAGTTGTTGTAAATGAACGTTTTTTTCATAGCAATAGCAAACAGTAAGCATTCAAATCGTTCGTAACAACAACAACGACAATTAGTTGTTGTAATTGAACGATTTTTCATAGCAGGTGATCGACAAGCACAGACGAACGTATGCACACTCAGCGACTGAGAGTCGGAGAACGTATTAAACAACGACCGTCGGGCTTGGTTGCTTGCTGCCGACTGAGCGCAAATTTCACAATGCAAAAATGCTGCCGAATGAACTTCGGCCTTGTTTTCAACACGAACTATATTACTTCGTTCTTTACAAGTTGCTTGGTTTATCAACGGCAGAGAGTCGGCAGAGTTTTGTTTTATAGTTTTGTATGGTGACGGTGACGAGTGACGGTGACGGTGACTCAGCAAATTTGTACTGAACACCCTCGTTACCGAGAGGATAGACATAAAACTATGTCAAAAACGTATATAAATACAGTAAAGCCAATATATTAATATATAAAAATGCAGGCAGTCAGCCGTGTCCCATTTAAACTCATAGAGAGCGGCAACATACTTTATTAAAGTTGCGAGCAACCTGCGCATTGACATAAAGTCAATGGCTGCATTTCACTTTTCATAACAGAGCAGAAACTTTTGGGGGCTGTATGCTTGCCTGCCTCTTGCCTTTGACCTGTGCCGGCTTAGCTGTGCGCTGCGGTCGCCTATTAAAGTAAGCATGAAATTAAAGTGCTTATAAGCAAAGAAATCAAACGCAAAGCAGCCAAAAATAAAATAAGCAAAAACAAAAACAAAATAAAAAAAAAAAAGAAAAATAAAAACAAAGCATAAGAAAAGAAAAGAAAATGCGACAGTCACTGCAAATAAACTGCAGCATCATGTGGGGCAGCGCGCGCATCTGCTATGCTGTGAGTGGCGAAGTCAACGGGACTGGCGCTGTTGTTGGGTTGCTGCTGGGGTTCAGGGCCGCCTGCTGCTTGGCAGCTTGGCTCGCTTTGCCAAGTAGAAATTAGCAAAGATGTCTGCTTGCCGCCGCCTGGGCTAGAAAGTGTATTACAAGTTGTTTACTTTTTGGCGGTTAACAAGGTTGCTAACTTGGCATACACTGTGCGAAATTTTCGCAATAAAATCTGCAGCATCTCTTAGTTCGAAAGTTCTTTGCACATTTAGGCTACGTTTGCATATTTTTTTTGGTTTTTTTTTTGTTGTGGTGAACAGCAAGAACATGCTATTCTTTTGTTGTTGCCAAACTTGCATAGCAGAAAATTTCGCACTGTGCATGCAGACAGACAGCATTCATAGCGCACTCATTTGTTTTGCTGTAATTAAATTTTTTTTATTTTGTATACTTTATGAGCTCAACGCAGCGACTGTGACTAGAAAAGCAAATCATTTGCCTTGGCTGGGGCCACACTCCGAATTACAACACCCAAAGGTGTAATTGAATCAAATGAGCAAAAAAGAAAAACAAAGAAAAGAAATTCAGATTAGGTATTTGGCTAAAAGCGTTAAAATGCAGCCTCACAAATATAAAAAAAAAAAATAAACAAAATGCAGCAAGTGTAAAGAGCCAAGAGGTCTGCTTGAGCCTGTGTCGCCCTAGAGTTTGTTGTTGCCATTTGCTTGATGTTGTTGTTAACTTAAATAGCCAAAATGTTATGCTAAGAACTCTCTGTCTCTGACTGCCATTAGCTGCGTTAATATGTAAAGAAATGCATTTGGGCCTGGCTGAGTTGTGCTGTGCCTGCTTGGCTGTGCTGACTGGAGCTTATGCAGTTAAGTATGTGTGCTCAGGCTTCACTGTGGCTGTTTGCAAATTGCTGCCTACGCCTTTTTGGCCACTTATCGAAAAATCGTCTGCCAATGGCGATAGTAGCTTCCGTAGCAATTGTGATTGCTGCCACGCAGCGGAAGCGGAAGTGCACATATTGCGCCTTGGGGGCAGTTATGCAAAATGGCAACAAAAAGTAAATATAAAATAAAATACATGCTTCACGCACATATGCACAATAAAACGTAAATGTTTAGACAAGACTTTGCAAAACGGCGACGACATGCAAAAAAAATAAAAAAACATATAAATGAGAAATAAAAATAAAAAGCAGAGGATGAAAATGCCACTAAGAAGCAACTCAAGTAGTTGCAAGCAGAAATTGTAGTGGCATAAAAATGTATAAAATAAAGCAATGAAAAATAAATACAAAAATTCTACTTAAGCAGCTTTTGAATAGCACATAAATAACAAAAACAAAAAGTAGCCAAAAAAAAAAACACCAAAAAAATAGAAAAAGAAACAAGTAATAAGAAATAAGCAGAGGCAGTAAAGGCAGACGAAGGTAAAGTAGAAAAATTGTTAAGCAGAAAATGCACACTGAAGTAGCAGAGAATATTTTACGACGCAGCGTCGGTTGTGTCGTGATTTATGTGCACAGTTAAAGGTTCAAATAAGCGTTAAGTTTTCATTTCCGTTGGCGCCGTACTACAACATCCAACAACACAACAACAACAACAACAAGCGAGTAACAGTGTACAAGTAAATATGATAAAAAAAAAGAGAAGAAAAACAAAGATAAAATACAAGAGAAAAAGCAAAGCAAAGCTTTGCTGTAAAACTAAAGCGGAAAATTATATTTTCTCTAACCAAGCAATGTGCATATTACAAAATAAATTAAGAAAAATGCTAAGACGCTGAACTGAAATGTAGCAAATGCGCAGCAAAAGAAAAACAAGGCGAGACAAAAAAAAATAAAAAAACAAAACAAAAGCAACAACGTTAACTGCAAATATATTAAAAATGGCGTTGCACCTGTCACTGTACACATCGGCGAGGCAGCGGCGGCGGCATGGTCTGTGTGTGTGCTAAATGAAGCATACTACGCCAGGATATGAAAAGGAGCCAGTTGAAGCGTAATTAGTAACGTTGCTGCTTTGTTTATTGGTATTTCTCTTTAGTTAAGTATTTATTCGACCTGCACACTGCATAAATTGCTTACAATTTACAATATTAAGTGTGAAATATATATTTTGTGTATTTCTCAAAGACGATTTGGGGCTGCATTTGGAAGCATTATTTATTAGTTCAAAGCCAATGGCTGGCACAGCAGTGGCTTGAAAATGCATGTAAATCGTTGAAATATTTTAAAGCTGCAGCACACAAATTTTACTCAACGCTGAGCTTGGCTTGACTTACCCTTTGAAATTTGTTAAGAGATCTGGCGCATTGCTGATTAGTATAAAGGAAAGTTAACAAATTGGGAGATTGAAAAATGTTAAGCCAACAAAACAACAGCAACAGCAATAAAATACATACAAACAGAAATAAATATTAAACACAAATTAAATAACACATTAAAGAAATATCATATATATTTTAATAAATTCGTTCAATTAATTTGTGTAGTGAATTAAATTTGAGAGACTTATTAAGTCGCAGAAAGCAGAAAGTTTTGTTTCTGATGTTGTTTTTTTTTTTTTTTTTGTAAGTTTTGTTTCATGATTTTTTAGCACTAAAAACTATCTCCTCCGGCTAGAGAGTATGTCGAAAAACCAAAGAGTTTTTAAAAGCAAAGTCAAGGCATAAGTACAGTAGATTTTCACAAATTAGAATTCTCAGAAATTCGAATCTCTCAGAAATTAGCATTGAAGTTTGTAAAACATTAAAGACTCTAAAATTAGAATTTATGACCCCAGAGGTCATATTTTTTTTTGATTTATCTATGTTACTCGTTATTTTGTTATTTTTTTTTTTATTATTTTTTATTTTGTTATTTTTATTTTATTAAATATTATTTTATATAGCAAAATTATTAATTTTTATTAAATTATTATTAATTATTAAATTAATAGCAAAAAAAAGAAATCAAGTATATTTTTTTAAGTAAGTTTTCTCCATTTTTCTGTTTTTATACGAATAAAAAAAGATCCAGAAATTAGAATATTTCAGAAATTAGAATTATCCAAAAACACAGTGGTTCTAGTTTGGGAGAACCTACTGTATATGTCTGCGCTTGAAAATTCGACTTTTCGCAGAAGAGTAAATAAGTTCTGAACGCGCTTTTCAAACAATATTGGCTCAACGCAAATATTATATATGAACGCAGTTTAAAAAACTGTCCACATTTTTTTATTTGCCTGTGTGTCTCTAGAATATTTTGGCTGCTGCTTGCTTTGTGTTGCCTTTGAGTTTAGTTTGATCCTTGGCTGTACTTTACCTGTATATAGGATCTAATTAAAGTACAATAAGCACTTAAATTCACTTCAAACGCTGTGTGCATAAATATATAATGAAAAATAAGTGCACGTCATGATGTCTAATTGCAAATGGAACTTTGCACCCAAATCAATTAAACACTTGCCCGCACTTCACCGGCAATTGTGCATAAATACGCGTGTCAACCATCCAAAAATTCAAAGAGTGCGAGCACAAAGTGTAGCTAACAATAAAACATCAAGCGGAAATTGTTGAAATATCTTTTCAACTGTTAAATTACAAAGGAACCGAAGGTACAGTAACAAAACTTAGCAGAACACGATGCCAGCTAAGATGCCAGTTTAAAGTCGGCAACAAGGTACATACACCAAGGCAGAAAAGAAACAAGAAAAAAAACAAAAAAAAAACAAAAAAAAAAAGAAAGAGAAAAAAAAATTAGACACAAAAACAAAAAACGTTAATCAATGCTGATATGCAGAAAATTATTTTGCACACAAGTTTACCTTTAATTTTATTTATTGTGCTAAAAACACAACTCAACATTGGCAGCCTAATGCTTTGGTGAGTTGTTGAGTTGCGCGGTGTGGTGAGGTGTGCTGCGGTGTGGTGTGCTCTGGTGTGGGGCGGCGCGCTTCAGTTCGCTTGGCTTGCCTTGCGTTTGCTTTTGCTTTTGGAGGGGGGGGGTGATGTCGACTCTGCTGGCACAGGGTGCGTATACGCAATTTATCAAGCATAACAACGGCAATTAATTTGTGCGTATTTTGTTCAGGTTTAGCGCGTAGAGTGTACTTTGCGTCAGGTTGTAAAAAATAAACTTTTATAAATCAAACGTAACGAGCGTGTAACCTTTTGCATTGGCTGCGTGGGCGCAGCAAGTTGCGCTAAGGAAGTCACACCACAACAACAACAGCAACAACAGAAGCCTTGGCAAATGCTTACAAGGGAAAACTTTTGCCGAATTTCCATTTTCAATTCTTGTTTTTTTTTTTTTTCTCTTCTGTCTTTTTATTATATTTTTGTTTTCTCTGTGCTGCTGTTATTTTGCCTCGTGCAACTTTTCAAATAAAACTCAATAAGAGTTTTTGTGAAAATATTTACAATTGGCAAAAAACAAAAAAAAAAAGAAAAAAAAAGAAGAAAATAATAAAGAAAATGTTCTTGCTAGTTGTTGTCTTATTGGTTTGCGGCGTCTTTTGTTTCAAGTCGTTTGTTGCATTGTTCGTATGAGTTATTTATTTTTGAGTTATTGGCATTTGAAACTTTCCTTGTGCTCGTTATGACGCTCTGAGCTGTGCCGCACCATGCTGTGCTCTCTTGTGGACGGGGTGCGAATGTGCTGCCTTGTGGCCTGAGCGCCGATAGCGGCTGTTAATGCCTTTTTGAAAACGATATAAAAATATCACTGCGTGGTTATGCTTTTCAATGTTTCACTGCTGCCTGCCTGTGCCACCGTTTTTGATTGAGCTGTTATGTGTTATAAGTTTTTCTTTTATGACTAACACAAATCAAAGTAAATGTGAAAAGCCGGTGTGTGGGGGCGTTGTCCTGCGCTGATTAAAATGTCGGCAATGTCAATTGTTTAGCTTGGTGGCGCACTCGGTCAGTGATATATGGCTGAAATATATGCCTAAGCAGGCATGCCAGCAAGGTAAGCCAACGCAAGGTCTTAGCCAGTCTGGGCTAGTTCTGGGCTTGTCTTTGGCCAAGTGGCGAAGGCATGTGGAAAAAGTTTCGCATTAAAAGTCGACATGACGTAAATCATATGGGATTTCACCTAAATCATTCGCATTAAGCTACTCTGCTTTAGTTCTGCCGAGCATTGTTTACTTTTAGCTGATTATGGGCCTAGTCAGTCTGGCTTACATGCCTTAGTTAAATCATGTTTTGTTAAATGGCCTAAGCCATTGTGTAAAGCGTTAATGCTTTTAGTTTTACCCAAATGTAGACGTTCTGCTTTAGACAAACTTCTGCTAAAGCTCATGTGTATACTTTTTTGGTTAATCTAAAGGACTTAAACGCTTAATTGCATATAGTTTAGCTCACATGGCTTGGCTTGAATGAAAACTTAAGTAAAATAAGGCAAGGTTGAAAAATATTTTAATAAAAATAGCATTCATTTAATATTTTTTTTATTTGCTTCTAGATTATCGCTTCTCTTGACTTTCCTTTTTGCCTAATACAAGGGCATTCTAAATTGTTGTCATATGATTTTCTACGAGTCTGAGCAATTCATTCCCTTCGGACCACACTTTTTATAACTTATACGTCACTTCTTAACTGCTTTAAATTGATCCAAAAACTCATAAGTCGTTCTTATAAAAATATCTGCAGCAAGTTAAGTCAAGAGCTTAGCTGACTTCACCTTATTTCCTAAGTCTTGTGAAAGCTCAGATCAGGACTTGTGCGTGAAAATAGTTGACTTGGCATAGCAGGATGCTGCTGATATAAAACTAAAGAGTTGCATATTTTTTTCTCCTAGATCCCATTGACTTATGATTGCGCATAAAATATTTGCGTTTAATTAATGAAATAATAAAATTTTTCTCGCAGTTTAAATAAATTTTCAGCTATTGTTTATGCAAGCTTAGCTGTTAGTTTTATGTTCAACAAAAATAAAACAACAACAAAAATAAAATAAAAACTTTTTCGTGCATTTGTATTTCAAAAGTTTGTGAAATGTCATTGCTTGCATATCTTTGACGTTGTTATTTTTGTAATATTGGATTTTGTGCGCATTTATGCAGGCATAGATTTTTTTTTGCAGTGTACAATGTACGTAGTGCTGTTTTTATTATTGCAGTTGATGTTGTTGTTGCTGTTGTTGTGGTAGCAATTTCTGTTGTTTTTATTGTTACAGTTGCTATACAAAAAATATTTGCATTTCATTTGTTTTTGATACTTGAATGGTTTAAATTTTTTAATGTTTATTATTGTTGTTCTTGTTGTTGTTATTCAACTGATATGGTTTATGCAATGTCTTTTTATGATTTACTTTATTTTTATTTGATTTAGTTTAAAATTTATTTTTTTTATTTGAATTTAATTGTATGCTGCATTGTGTGTCATGCATATGTGCGTACAAAATTCCTTTTTATTATATCTAGCATGAAGGATATGCCAACAGTGCGCAAATTTTAATTGAATGCCATTGTTTTGAGTAGTGAAAAAAAAAGAAGAGGAAAAACCAAAAAGCGATGCATATGTTGGCATTAAAACCATTTAATGTAATATACATATGCCTTTACAATAGGAATTTTAAAACAATTTGTTTTATGCTGATAATGCATTAAAAACACTTGAAAAAATCTGTTAATGCTATTATGCGGAGCAGTTAGCATATCGAGTGAAAATTCGCTTATTTGTACGCAACCAGCATTCAAAATACAACCAGACATATAAACAATAAATAATATGTGGTGAAATAAAAACGACAAACGAAAATCGCTTTAACTCGGCTTAAGCAGCAGGCAGCTGCCGGGCAGCACTTGACAGCAGGCAATTAAGGCTGGCAGCACTTGGCTAGATTGGAGCAGTGTTGCCCATGACAGTTTCTGTTCAACTGGCATTTGCTGCTTGCTGTTGCTTAATGGCGGCTTTAGGTGTATGAATGCATATGCATATGCAGGCATCAATCAATCAATTGCACACTTAAGTGCCATCAATCATTTCGTCAGTGTAAAATTGGCCAACACTAAGTCTGAGCTAAAAATACGCAGACTTTAATTAAAGCTAAAAAATTTATTACTTAATTGTAGTGTAGCAACAAGTAGAGCGCATAAATCTGTAACTAAAACAAAAATTTAAAAAAATAAAAGAAAAAGAGAGAAGAACAGAAACAATGCATGTGTCTGCTAAATTAGTAAATGTCACTTTTGATTTTTTTGATTTAGTTTTGTTTTGTAAAGTTGCGTTTGGCTTTTCGTTGCCGGTGTCGCCTGGTTTGCAGGCAGGCCGCCGCTGCATTTGCCTTTAATGTAATAAATTCCTTTAGGCCTTTGCCCACTTAAACCGGTAAATTTTTATTATTTTCTGTTTTTTGTTTCAACTCCTATGTTCTTCACCATAACTTAGCTCAAAACAAATTGGCCCGGTTAGCTCCGCAGATTGGGTGCTGGATGACGCCGCTTTTGAGCAGCTATTCAACGAGAAAACTAAAATGATTATTCTAAACACACCGCATAATCCAATTGGCAAAGTTTTCAATCGCAAGGAGCTTGAACGCATTGCCGAACTATGCCGCAAGTGGAACGTACTTTGTGTTTCGGATGAAGTGTATGAATGGCTTGTTTTTGACGGAGCTGAACACATACGCATTTGTACGCTGCCCGGCAGCATGTGGGAGCGCACAATTACTATTGGTTCGGCTGGCAAGACTTTCTCTGTTACAGGATGGAAGACGGGCTGGGCGTACGGCCCCAAAGAACTTCTTACCAATTTACAAATGGTGCGATGGACCAATCGGTATCCGGTCCTGCACCCTTACTACTGAACCGAACACAGAAGTGATTGATGCCGTGACTGAAGCGAACTCAGATCAGAGCGAAAACGATGTACAGAATGCCGACTTCATTCATTTTTGTTAATAATAATAATAAAAGAACATATATATAAAATATACCCTATTAAGTGTCTTCATTCATAAACGTTTTTCTGGTTTTTTCACATTTTTCAATTTACTACTGATCCGACCGTCTGTCTGTCTGGCGAATGCCGTAAACGTTCAATGTTGATGTTTTACTTTTCAGTTTATTTCCAAGCATTGCCAGCATGTAAAATTGCATTAACTTCAAGTGAAGCTGAGTTGGAGCCGTAGGAAATTGAGGTCGTGAAGATTCCTAAATTAAATAAATGCAACCGTGTGCATTTTACAAAACTTTGTGTTGGCAACAATTTACTCACCAACACTACAGCTGACTTCGACACAAGCAAAACACAACAAACTCACTTTGACTTTTAGCTGCCAACGTGAGTGTTGTGAAAATTATCCTATACTATATTTTGCTGCAACAATGTCCACGGTAAGTAATTAATTATTTTTCTGCCATCATCATTTTTTTTCATTATATTTTCTATCTTAGAAGAAACAATTAAGCATTCCCCCTTGGGGCCTTTGTCAACTTTTCAGTTTGCGGCCTGATCAAAGCATTTTCTCATATGCCGTGCAATGCAGACGACAGTGCGAGCGACAGAATAGTTGCACTTGCCAAAGCGTTGCATATAAATTATCAGCGCATAAGTAGGCACAGACAGGCGACAAGCCGCTGACGGGGGTAGGGGGCGTGGCGGACACTGGCATGCTGTGCAGCGCTGCCCTGCCCTGCCCTGTCTGGGCTAAGGCAATGCAGTGTCGTGCGAAATGTTGCACATGTTGCACGAATTACAAAATTTTGCCTTGCACAGGCAAATGTGCTGCGACGCCTTGAAGACGACGATGATGTTGCTGACGTTGTCGATGATAATGATGATGATGGTGATGATGATGTTGATGCCATTGCTGCGTGTCGAGTGAACGCATTGACATACTTCAAAAGGCACACAACAGTGCAAAGTTTCCGATTTCGCTTTAGTCGTGCCTATGCCTGAATTTGTTGCACAGTGTAACAAAGAATTTAATTTTAAGTTTGCACTAAATGCAGCTCAAGCGTAATAAAAATGCAAATATCTGCATGAGCTAACATAAGTTTGCTCTATATGCGAATTTTTACATTTTCCTGTTTTCTTGCTTTTTTTGTTTTTTGTCTATTGCTTTGCCTAACTAACCTGTGCCGGTGCTGCACTGCTGCACTGCTGCTCTCTCTCTCTCTGTTGCTCTTCTAGCTTGGCCAGTTTGTCTTCTTTTTTTTTTTTTGTTTGTTTTCTTTTTTCACT
>JBAMBQ010002055.1:0-42586 GCA_037044495.1 Stegana nigrithorax
ATTTGGTTGTTAAAAGGATTTCCGCGCCATTAAATTGACGAAATATGTGCTGCTTTTCCGTTAACATTTATATGGCATAATATAATTCAACTGGTGTTATGTGTGTGAACTAGATTATGTTGATTGCTTTATTACCTGTTTAAATTTGCGATAACTTTCTTGTTCTACTGCCTGAAAATTCCATAAACCAAAGAAAATTTGCTGTTTTGTTTGTCAACTTATAGTTTTATTCAGATCTTGGATATGCGGCTTTGGTTATTCGCCATTTCACGATTAAGTTTTTTTATAGTGAAAAACATACGCGCCATCATAGGCATTGACGGTTTCAAAAGACCGCCTTCGCTCAATTGATCGACCCAAGTGAAAGTTGCCTCATCAACATTTAGATCCTTTGTGTCGAAGCAGTCTTTTAATCTGAGGTAATTGTGGTGCTATCATTATTGGCAGTAATTTTATTACTGCAATTTTCCACTGCTTAATTTAACTTAAATTAACTTTGCTGACAATAACACAGCTGATCAAAACGCAACCAATCCAATGGACAATACTAGTTTTGCTATTTGCACTACATTCCTCCTTAATGTTCAATAATAATTTCAGCTAAAAAATACCCTAAATTTGTCCTATGACATCACAAATATAATATGGCGGCCTTCTAATGAGAGTGGTCCGATTTCGAGAGAGGAAAAGGCACAATTGGCGCAATCTTCTAATTATTACATCATGTTCGTTCCTTATTGTTCTTTTTTGCTCAGTTGTTCTCTTTTGCACAATGTCCATGTCGAATAGTAGTTAATGTTTTAACGGATTTTTACTTTTTACTTTAAAACTCTCAACGCGCTTTACAATACAAGTTTTCACTTAAATAATTCAAAGAATTCCCAATAAAATAGGGAATAACAATTTATTTAATTTTTTATGTTTTTAGTATGTAATTAAACTTTGATTTTTTTTAACATTCAGACATTATATGTAACCGAGCGGCCACATTGAGACTTTATCCGCAGTATGCGGCATTTTTCTTTGAAGTTTGAAAAGAAGTATTTCAACGAAGTTACTTCGGAAAAAGTATACTTCATACTTTTTCCGCAGACGAAGTATTTTTCATACTTCATACTTTTTTTCAAAATGTAAACATGCATGGTACCGCGCGCAACGACAAACAACAAAAAAACTACAGCGCATACCGCTCCGTAAGAATGAAGTGTGAAAAGAAATCGAAGTATACTATGGTTTTTTTGTGGTTTGTCGTCTAGCCAATTTCGTCGTTCTTTTCATACCCTGTACCAAAAAATGGTAAAGGGTATATTAAAGTTGTCCAAATGTATGTAATGACAAGAAGGAGGCGTGGCAGACCCCATAAAGTATATATAATCTTGACCAGCATCGAAAGGCGAGTCAATCTAGCCATGTCCGTCTGTCTGTCCGTCTGTCCGTATGAACGCACGGATCTCGGAAACGGCAAGACCTACAACCACCAAATTTGGCACAAAGATTTGCCAATCCATAGGCATAACGAGTTTATTTTTTTTTTCGATATTCGACCTATAACATATAGCTGCCAAGCAACAAAAAAATATATTCAATTTTGGATTGGGTACAGGGTTTCTATAGTCGGTCACGCCCATAGTATACCATAGTATACTTCGATTTCTTTTCACACTTCATTCTTACGGAGCGGTATGCGCTGTAGTTTTTTTGTTGTTTGTCGTTGCGCGCGGTACCATGCATGTTTACATTTTGAAAAAAAGTATGAAGTATGAAAAATACTTCGTCTGCGGAAAAAGTATGAAGTATACTTTTTCCGAAGTAACTTCGTTGAAATACTTCTTTTCAAACTTCAAAGAAAAATGCCGCATACTGCGGATAAAGTCTCAATGTGGCCGCTCGGTAAGCATTTTGTACTGATTTCAAACAGAATGCCCCAAAGGGGGAACACAACTGCAGCGAAAACAGAACCCAAACAAACATCAACGCAATAGCAAAACAAAAACAAAAAAAAAAAAAAAAACTGAATAAAAAAAAAACATCCCATATGAAGACAAAAAAAAAACAAAAAACAAAGAAAAGAAAATAGAAAAACAAACTTTGCGACTGACCGAGCGGCCACATTGAGACTTTATCCGCAGTACGCGGCATTTTCCTTTGAAGATTGAAAACAAGTATTTCAACGAAGTCACTTCGGAAAAAGTATACTTCATACTTTTTCCGCAGACGAAGTATTTTTCATACTTCATACTTTTTTCCAAAATGTAAACATGCATGGTACCGCGCGCAACGACAAACAACAAAAAAACTACAGCGCATACCGCTCCGTAAGAATGAAGTGTGAAAAGAAATCGAAGTATACTATGGTATACTATGGTATACTATGGGCGTGACCGACTATAGAAACCCTGTACCCAATCCAAAATTGAATATATTTTTTTGTTGCTTGGCAGCTATATGTTATAGGTCGAATATCAAAAAAAAATAAACTCGTTATGCCTATGGATTGGCAAATCTTTGTGCCAAATTTGGTGGTTGTAGGTCTTGCCGTTTCCGACATCCTTTTGTTCATACGGACAGACGGACAGACAGACGGACATGGCTAGATTGACTCGCCTTTCGATGCTGGTCAAGAATATATATACTTTATGGGGTCTGCCACGCCTCCTTCTTGTCATTACATACATTTGGACAACTTTAATATACCCTTTACCATTTTTTGGTACAGGGTATGAAAAGAACGACGAAATTGGCTAGACGACAAACCACAAAAAAACCATAGTATACTTCGATTTCTTTTCACACTTTAGTCTTACGGAGCGGTATGCGCTGTAGTTTTTTTGTTGTTTGTCGTTGCGCGCGGTACCATGCATGTTTACATTTTGGAAAAAAGTATGAAGTATGAAAAATACTTCGTCTGCGGAAAAAGTATGAAGTATACGTTTTCCGAAGTAACTTCGTTGAAATACTTCTTTTCAAACTTCAAAGAAAAATGCCGCATACTGCGGATAAAGTCTCAATGTGGCCGCTCGGAGTCCACCAAATATTCATATTTTGCGTTGCCGGCTTAAATTGTCTTCATTTAACATTTTGTGCCCTCCACTACAATCTAAACGATCTGGTGTTTCTATGATCGCCAGTTCAATTGAATGCATGCCAAATTTTTGTTTTATATGAATATGAATAATGTAATCATTGTTCAATAAATGTATTTTGAACGCAATAATTTTCAGCAATAATGCGTAATTACTGCAAAATATTCTAATTGGCTTTGACTTTTTTATGCACACAGCCAAAGCGTGAAGAAGCAATTTTGAGAAAATACATATATGCCCGTAACAATAAAAAAGCAGAGCCAATAGTTTATAAAAAGCGAGAAAAATTAAATAGCTAGACAATTGAAACTTCTAAAATCATGATAATTTCGCTTATTAGTGTGTCTACATACACATACTGCAGGTGTTGTTGTTCAAATGCATACATGAATTCAATTCGACTGTCTTTTTTTACCAGGCAAGCATGAAAAGCAGAATGAAATGCCTAGGACAATGAAGAAGAAGCAGCAACACAAAGCAAAAAATATATTCTTAATAATCAAAATTTCAAAATCATGACAAATTCTTTTCTGCATGCACACACAAACACGTGTATTTCAGACGGTACGTCGAAAAGCGACTTTTCGTAGTAGGCGCTCATAAAATGTAGCAAGCAAAAGAATTGTCTGCAGCAAGAAATTTGTGCACAAACCAAATTCAACAACAACATTGTTGGATTGCCACAAAAATGGCAATCGCCACACACATGACAACTAGAAAAAAAATTTCCAACAACAAATATGCGTAATCGGTTAGCCCAACTTGGCGATCAATCGAAACACCAGATCGTTCAGATTGTAGTGGAGTTGGCAAAATATTAAATGAAGACAATTTAAGCCGGCTACGCAAAATGTAAATATTTGGTGGACTATTTATTTCGATCTTTGGCAGGTGTCCATTAGAGGTGTCAAACTATCGATGGTCACAACATTTCGGTATTTAAAAAAAAACTATCGATATTATCGCGATAATATCGTTAAAGAAAAAAATTAAGAAAAAAGAAAAAAAATCTTTAATGGAACCTGCAAAAATATTAACTATATGTAATATGGACTCATTATGCGTTTACACTACTGTCGTGTATCACCTAACAAATATTCTTACCGTCAGCCATCACGAAAACTGTATTAAAACACGCCTTCAGCACCACATGCACCACCCGCACAATTAGTACTACCTGCACAATCAGCACCACCACCGAAAGATATGTAAAATTGCACAAAATTTAACTATTTTAACAAATAGAATTTTCGGAGGGGAAATTATCTGCGCTACACCACAGTTGTGTAAACGCATAATGAGTCCATATTACATATAATTAATATTTTTGCAGTTTCCATTAAATATATATTTTTTTTTAAATTCTTTAACGATACTATCGCGATAATATCGATAGTTTTTTTAAAAATATCGAAAACTATCGATGGTGTTACCATCGATAGTTTGACACCTCTACAGCACATGCATAGCAAACACAAACATGCATGCCGTTTGTATGAGATGCGCATTCTTAGTATATATATTCTCTCTGGTCAGAGTATACATATTCTCTGTTGACGCCAATCGGGCCTTTATCTCTCTCGAAATCGGACCACTCTCATTAGAATGCCGCCATATTTGAATATTGGCGTCATCTTCAATTAGTGTATTTTTTGGAGGTGGATCATTTTGATTTTTTTTTTTAAATAATAATAATCAATTTAATGCATTTATTATATTCGCTAAATTAAAATTTGATTTTTTAACGTATGTTAGTGTTATGTGGCGAAATTAGACCAAAAAGTAAAATACACTAATTAAAGTTGACGCCAATAATTAAACATGGTGGTCCGATTTCGAGAGAGCAAAATACCTGATTGGCCTTTTTTAATACGTACTTAATTTGTATTAATTGCAGATGTTTCTATTATTGCACTATACTTTTAAATTATGAATTAAAAATTATAATTAAAATATAAATTACTACAAATTATGTTAAAGTACTTCAATTTCCATATTTATCGATTCATAATGCGCAATTTACTAAATGCAGACACCTGTCAAAGATCAAAATAAATGGTCCACCAAATGAGAATCTAGGGTCCGTAGCGTTTATAAGTTACATTGAACCTGCATACGATCTTGGAAATTGGGCCTGCAATCATTAATTTGGACAGAGAATATATGTAACATTTTTTAAATAACAAAATCTGTGAGCAGCGGGCAGCGTGAAGTGGAAAGCCAACTGCTATAATTCTGTTACAATTCACTCTGCCAGACAATATATGAATATTTTCTGATCTTTGTGTTTGTGTTCCTTTCTTTTCCTAAACAAGTGCATGGCAAAAACCATAGTATAAGAAATGAAGGTAGTGCCAATTGGGCCTTCTTTTCTCATCGCTCTAATGAGTGCGACACTTAACTGTAAAAGTTTGGCACTAACTCTTTTTCTTATACCATGCGCAAAAACCTGCTGTCGTATCATAAACCTGTTTGCCGCATCATACAAAAAATTATATTCAGTGGCCAATCATGTGGGTTTGATATGCTGACAACCCTGTTAGTTCTTGCACAGCTCGAAACCGTTCATTCTCACTCATGCACTGGCTTCTGTCTTTCGATCAGCTGATTATCAACAATATTTAGAAAAAGTGAAACTTTTTTGCGTCAATGCAGGCATTTTTGCGATTGTATTTGTAACAAATAGATTATCCATTAACGACATATAACATATGTGAAAAGCCATTTTCAAAACAAAATTTAATGTAATTAAAATATAATACTAACAAAGAGCTACTGAAATCGTAATTTGTTGATCTTAAAAACCAATCAAAACCACAAAAGAAAGAAATTATAACAGTTGACGAAATACAAGTGTTTTTGCTTACAACAACCGTAATTAGGAGAGCATAATAGATTATCTCTTTAAATAATTGGATTTTCTGGTTTTAGCTACATTAGTTCTTTCAACTTTGTGTACCGACACAAAATTCCATAATACTGAATTAAAAGATTTTTTTTGCTTTCTCTTAGGAAGTGGCAAAAATATTGTTTTTTTTGTTTCATTTGATTTGTTTATGAACTGTGCTTGCTTTTATAACCATCGACTTTTAAAACTTAAAGAAATTTCTGCACTAAACAAAATTATTTTTTTCGTTTTCAAATTGTGCTCTGTAAAGAACAGTAAAAAAATTGTCATAGTTTGTGGCAGGTTTCTGAAAAAATAACTGTTCCTTAATTGTATGAACAATGCAGGACGATAACGGAGTCCTTAAATCTCAACTAGCTAGGGGTAAGTACATATATGTAAATGAAAAAATAAATTTTGTTTAATATAACCAAACGTAAATATACTCAGAAACAAAAGCCTGTATTCAAACAAGATTCAGAGATGTACGTATGTACATAAATAAATGGGATATCTTTGGCTAATAAAACGTTATCATATATTATCTGATTCAAGCCATTTATCATTTATGTTTTGATTTATTCCATATCAGATAACTATTAAATTTAAAATTTGTATAATAAAGTAAAGTAAATTTAGGCTGCAATGTATTTAGGATATATTGTAGACTTTTGAATAACTAATATTTAAATAGGAGGCCTTTTAACGACGATGCTCGATGTTTGGTCAAATATGCTTTCGGTGCAATTTAACTTTTCTTAGTGATTCAAAATTCTCATTCAAGAAATGAACAAAGGAAGACGTATATGAAATTCAATTTAATAAATTTTCCAATATCGCCAGTAGGACTCTAAAAATTTATTGTTAAACAGTTCGCTTGTTGTACAGCATATGTTTGCTTCAAAACATAATACGCATAAAATAACAGAGAGGCCCCTTGGTACATGAGAAACGACAACATCGTGATTTATCAATTCCAAGTATTCGCGAAGAGCTTAAATAATTTTCTACTAGATACAAAGAAAGACTGGTCAGATATACCCCCAACTCTTTTTTTACATTGTGGATACGTTCCTAAGTAATCCATGTTAAAAGAATCGTTTAAAAAAAGAGAAAAGTTTTTCCCGACGGGGTAAAAACATAAGATCATTTAATAATGTCATAGATAACACCAAATTGAAATCATAAAAAATAATTAAAACAGTATAGGTTTTTTCATTTGGGGTCAAGAATATCAGATCATTTTGTTTAAAAGATACAGTAGTAGTAGTAGTAGTTCTTAATTTTTTTCAATTTATTTTGTTTTTTCATTATTACATAAAATTTCATTCTTAAGAACTTATAATACTGTTGGCATGTCTATCTGATGTATCACATATCACGTAGCTGCCTTGTTCCTCACAGGATACTACGTCATTCGGTGGTAGAGACAGTCTTACCTAAACATTTGCACATTCTTAATTAAGTGTATTATAATTATTCTTTACTACCCTGGCCATTTTGTATGACCAGGAGTTCAAAATCTCCGCTTATTATTCTCTTTTTGTAATTCATTGCATCACTGATGTAACTCGCTAGATGTCGCCAATTTCTCCCAATGAGTGTGTGCAAGTATTCTTCCATCGTCATATACGGCTTTTGCCAGTACAGCCGCTTATATTCGCTTTAGGTCGGACATTCTGCTAGGAAATGGAAAGAATTTTCCCTAACGTCCATATTGCAAATAGTGTAATTCTCACAAGTTCTTCTTTTATATCGCGTATAGATCAGGTCCAACAGATCCACTCTTGCTTTAAAGGTATTCGCTATATCTTGTATGCTCAAATTGTTAGAAAAATAGTTGTTATCATCTAGCTGGTAGCCTAATTCTCGGTAATAATTCCTGGTGGTACTATTTCTCGCTTGTATTAGATGCTTGACTTTTCTATCTTGTTCTCCCTTCAGGAACTCATACATCTTCCTCTTATACTTCGGGGCTTGTCTGACGTCCAATCTTAGCTTTGGGAGTAGCTGCCTTTCGCCGTTGGGTGACTGCCATCCTGAAGTTAGTTGTGACCACAAGTGGCATATGGTCAGACTCTATCGTCATGACATCAGTTATCTCGATCCATTTTCCTCTGCTTGCGCAGTAGTCGATAGCGGAGCATTCTTGTCCCTTCACAAATGTATAGTTTCCACAATTTTGTCCCCTCGTTCTGCCATTGAGTACCCTGAGGTTGAGTGTTTCGCACATTTCTATCAATTTCTTTCCATTTGCGTCCATCACCTCGTCTTTGTATTCCCTTGGTATGTTAAAATACTTATATAAAAATCTGCGTTGCTTTGCTGACTATTGCTATTGGTTTTTCTGTAATGTGTTTTTTGATTAGTTTTCTGGGGTAATTTTTGCTATTAGTGTATCTAGAGATACATCCACCAGTTTTATCCTGTCATCTCGGGCCAAGATTTTGTGAGCTTTACTGCGCCCCATTACTTCTTTCTTCAGTTGGAGCATCGCTTTTTTTCGTATTTGCCCTTTTGCCGATAGGTTCCTTTCAACCGCGATATCTGTTCCCGCTAGGCATCTCTTGCTTTTTAGAACCGTATTGACCTTATTGTAGTCTTTTAGATCTGCTACAAGTGTCATCTTCCATTGATCCCCGTAGAGCATGCGAGCCGATTCAATTTCGATGTGCGCTTCTCTATTTTCAATTTGTTTTTGCAGAGGCTCCGTACTGCTTTAGCTAGAGAATTAGGCACTTCCAGTCCCTTAAATATTAGGCTTTTCCTTTTCTGTTGAATTTCTATCATCGTTATGTTGGCCGCTATTTTCTTATTTTCCTGTTATAGTGCCGCAATTCTCTGCCTAAACTCTACATTTTCTGTTTTTAGTTCCGCCATATTGTTGTTTAGGTGTTCCATATTTGTCGTTATCTGCTCTATATCATCCTTCGTGGCCAAATTCTTTATTTTGTCATCCATCGTTGTCGTCATAGTGCTCTGCATCAACCTCATCAACTCAATTACTGAAAGTGCATTTAACCTCCTTTTCGCCGTCTCCGTATCTATGTTCTGCGTCTTCTTCGGCGGGGGTGAACGAGCAACGTTCGGCATATTTATATTTATTATTATTATTATTATATTTTTAAGAAAGTTAACAGGCAACCGTGACAGATATGTTGGGTCTATGCGAGTAGTGCAATGTGCACTTACTCTTTCTTCCTGTTGTGTGCCCAGATCAGCTAAGTCCTTTCTTTGATAGTGTAGTGCTTAAAAGTATAAAGAAAATTTCAGGCCGAAATTTGAACATTAATGTGTTATAATTTTTGGCCGTTTTCACAAATGATTATTTTTTTTTAAAACAATCCATATTCAAAGAATTTTTATATAAAGTTGATTGTTTTAATTTGATAATATATTTTTTATTTAAAATAAAAATTTAATTTTTAACATATTTTAAATACGGAAAATAATAAAGCATAATTACATTAAATGAAAAACCAAAATTGATAAATTTTCTAATTTAAATACTAATAGAGAATATATATAATAAAAAGACGCATGAACTAGTTGAAAATATTTGTACATGGGTCGTGGGCCCAGGACCCTACCGTAAGATGGCGCATATTTTTTTATAGAATACTGATTTATGGTTTCATGAGTCGTTCAATGTGTCATCAAAGAATATGTATAATATATATATATATATATATATATTCTCTGGTGTCATCAAGAGAAGAGCACTTGGTGTCGCTCTTGTTGACATTTTGAGTTTTGTTGTGATTGTAGTTGTTGGGCTAGCCGAATGCTTAAATTTTTTGTTGCGCTTTTTCTTTTCGGTGGTAGTTGTCATGTGTGTGGTGATTGTCTTCATATATAAAGCATTTTTTGTGGCGATTGACAATTTATCATAAGGGTCAATGAAAAAATAAAAATTAATTTATAAGTTATATGTAAACATATAAATATTTCCGTTAAAACGATATAAATCCACTGAAGACATAAGGAAAACATATAATTCGGATTAAAGACTCGCAGTTAATTCGGATTACAGAGTAGCCAATGCATGAAAATAACTCTTCCGATTGCAGTAATTTCGGATCAGCGAGTAGTCGGATTATCGAGTTCAGTTAATTTTTCTTGCTTTTTATAAAATTTTTGGCTCTTCTTCTTCATTGTTACAGGCAGTCAAATTCTCAAAGCTACTTCTTAGCACTTTGACTGTGTGAATGAAAAAAGTCAATGCCAATTAGAATATTTTGCTCTAATCATGCATTTTTTGCAAAATTACAATGTGCAAAATGCTTTATTAACATATGGTGCAATTATTTAGTTCATACGGAAAAAAAATTTGGAACGCACTCCACTGAACGGGCGTTTAATCGAAACACCTGTTCGTTCAGATTGTTGTTGAGTAAGCAAAATATTAAATGAAAACAATTTAGGCCGGCTGGTGTTTCGATTGATCGCCAGTTCAATTGAATGCATTGCAAATTTAAATTCCGTATGAACTATATAATCCCACCATATTTTAATAAATATATTTTCACACAGTTATTTTCACAAATAATGCGTAAATACTGCAAAATATTCTAATTGGCTTTGACTCTTTTTATGCACACAGCCAAAGTGTGAAGAAGCAGCTTTGAGAAAATATATGCCCGTAACAATAAAGAAGCAGAGCCAATATTTCACAAAAAGCAAGAAAAATAAAATAGCAAGACAATTGAAACTTCTAAAATCATGACAAATTCGGTTATTAGTGTGTGTGTATACTCATACTGCAGGTGTTGCTGTTCAAATGCATACACAAATTCAAATCGACTGTCTTTTTATACCAGGCACGCATGAAAAGCAGAATGAAATGCCTAGGATAATAAAGAAGAAGAACCAACACAAAGCAAAAAATATATTCTTAATAATCAAAACTTCAAAATCATGACAAATTCTTTTCTGCATGCACACACAAACACGTGTATTTCAGACGATACCGTCGAACAGCGACTTTTCATACCAGGCACTCATAAAATGTAGCAAGCAAAAGAATTGTCTGCTGCAAGAAATTCGTGCACACACCAAATTCAACAACAACAACATTCTTGGATTGCCAAAAAAATAACAATCGGACACACATGACAACTAGAAAAAAAATGAGCAACAACAAATATGCGCAATCGGCTAGCCCAACAACTACAATCAAAAAACGCTGTGTATATGAATATCATCATCAAACACACATGCAACTTACACTGAAAAAAATATATGCCATCTTATGGTAGAATCCAGTTCCCACGTCATCTTACGGTAGGGTCCTGGGCCCAGAACCCACGTACAAATTTTTTCAACGGGGTCATGCGTCTTCTTATTATATATATATTCTCTGGTACTAACTACCCAGCAACCTTGGTAACGAGTAGCTGCTTAGTGTCAAAAATGTTACCTACAAAAACAAGATTCAAGCAATTATCGAATTCTAATTGATGTCTGGTTCAAATTTTAATTAAATTATACAGCTGATATAACTAGTATAGCCGTTTCCCTGATATCTCATGCAAAAAATATTACCACAAATCATGGTGTAATAAATAGAAGGTGTTACAGAAATCGGACCACTCTCATTATCGTTAGGTGGCGTTCTCATTAGAGCGCCGCCATATTGTATGCATGACGTCATAGAAAAATTGCTTTTTGTTTTGTCTGATTTACGAAATTTTTACGATACATTAATATTCAAATGTATAACATTTGTTATTAAACCCAATTTTTGTTTTATATAATTTAATTAATTTTATTTGTGCACTGTATTTCACTAATTGTGCAGTTGGCTTGCCTGTGTGTCGCGTTTAAGCATTTTCAACCGCAATTAAAAAACTCTATAAAAGAATTTATTCTAATCAGTTAATATATTAAAATAAAGAATAATATTAAAAAAAAAAAAAAAAAATTCTTTCCGAAAGTAGTTTTCGAAATAACGAACAGGCAGTGTGTATAAATAAAAAAAAAGTAATGTGCCTCACCCATATAAGCACACTATTGAAGTGAAACTGCTACACAAAATGTTGGGAATGAAGTTTTGGTTACTGTGTACAGTGAGTCACTTAAGTATTTTGCCTATTGGTTTTCATGCAAAAAGTTGATTTTGTTGGCTTATAAAATAACAACAATGGGAAAAATAGAAAAAAAATGTTGGTCTTCTCCTAAAGGCATATCACAAAAGTATTTTGCCTCGCAACAAAGTACACGTGGTTTCCATATTTCCTTTGAATTTTGCCTCAATTTCGTGGAAATTATGCATGCTGTACTTTCTGCTAATGCAATAAGTCAATGTTGTGTACAATTTCGATGTGATCGTGCTGCTTCAGTAACCCAAATTGACTAAATGCAAAGAATTTAAATTCGCACAGAGAAAAATCCTTTTATATCTGTATTATCAGGGTAAACCGATCAAATATATTCTTGAAATGTTTTACCGAAGTCGTCAGACAATAGAAAACATGAGTAATTTAGTCAGTTCTGGCTGCTCTAAAATGCTGACAACACGAATTGATAGGGAAATCCTTAAAGAAAACAGGGAAAATCCACATTTGTCAGCACCAAAATTTAACAACAAATAGTTGACACTCATGCTTACACTTCTGAAACAGTCCGTAGAGTTCCCAGGGCCAAGAATATCCATGGTCGTGTGAGTTTTACTTCAAAATATACGTTTCCTATAGTAAAATGGGTGATACATTCCATGTCATCTGAAAACCGTGTAAGATGAAATAAATAACTATATTTAGTTTGAAAAACCTTGTAAAAAAGTGTAAAAAACTATAAAATTTCTGATATGCATACAAATTTTATATACATATGCAATTTTATTGAGCATTAAATATATATAATTCATACAGGTAAAAATTAGTAGTGGAAGCAAAAAAAAGAAATCTGTTAATCCAAAATTAAGAACAGAAAAATTAAAAATAGAAATAAAGAAATAACATTTACATAGTTACATAATTATTCATCGCAACTTGATAATAAGACTAATAGCTAGCATGAACAATTGATTAAATATTGCGAGCTGATCAACTTAAACACTTTAAAGATGCAGTATGTTATGTAAATGTCTTACGAACGAAATGTGTAGTTGAGAGTTTTCAAATAAGGGGATTTCCCAGTAACTACTATGTATGTACATTATAGCAGTGCTGCCAAGTGTAAACAAGCCCTTTTGTTTTGTATATTTTTTTTAAGTCATATACGTACCAACATAATTACAAGACAATGATTTTGAAATCGTACTAGCCAAAAAAAAATGTTGTAAAAAACAAAACGTTTTGAAACGTGTAACTTCAATTTTATATAAAAAAAGAGTTGGGTGTATAAATAGCTTAGATAAAGACTTTTTTAACCCATCAACAACAAGGCATCTCTTAAAAAAAAAAAACACCCGTTAGATATAGCAAATAGTATAGAATCAACCTCTAGGAATAAATGTATCGTAATAGTTTTTTTTTTTATTTTTTTACTTTTTTTTTATATGATTTACGTGATGTTACATACTAGTATACTAATACTATAAGTTACTCACTAGGTTGTTTCTAAACAATTTACTATATCTAAGGGGTGTTTTCGTTTGAGACGCCTCAATGTTGACTGATTGAGTAAGTCTCTTGCTAAGTGGTTCGTGTGTCTGAGGAGTCTTTCTTTGTAATTGGTAGTGTACTGTTAATCTCTTCAGAGATTATTGGGATGGCTAAGCCGAGGCGATTGTTGACGTTTTTCATGTACCAAGGGGCCCCTGTGATTTTTCTGAGTGTTAAGTTTTGGTATCTCTGCAGTATTTCAATGTTGGATTCGGCTGGACCTATGTCCTAGCAGCCAGTGCATGCGACGCGTTTTCAGTTCTAGCTGATGTCTTTTGGCTGTTATGTGGTCCTTCCAGGTCAATCTTTTGTCGAGCCACATGCCCAGGTATTTAACTTTATTACGCTTGAGCCGGGCACGGTCGTTACCTTGTTGTCTGAGGGCAAAGTTGACGTGGACTGATTTCTCTGTGTTTACCGCGATGTTTCAGTTAATCATCCAGTCTTGTTTTCGGTTGAGCTGATTCTGCATTAGTTGTATTGCTCCTCTGGCACTAGATGATGTGGCAAGTACTTCCGTGTCATCGGCGAATGTTGCAATGCTAACTATGTCAAGGTTAGGACTTGGCATGTCAGATGTATATAAGGTGTAAAGCAGTGGACCGAGTACACTGCCTTGCGGTATCGTAATAGTATGTTGACTACTCATCTAAACGTAATAATACGTAGACAAATATGTAATAATGAATAAGGTCATTAGTATAGTAATCACATAATTTGAATTTGCAAATAAAAAAAATTTTATGTTGAAGAGCCAGTTGCCGCATTGTATGTATGGTTGCTAACAAGGTATTTCGACTTAGCGCCTTGACGCGTTGCTGCACCGCTGAGGTTCGATGTTTGATTTTCGCCCAAATTTCAAAAGTAAGGATGTACTCCTGTAGTCTCTTGTTCCCAGCTTACACTTACATCAACGTGAAAGTACGCAAACAACATTGTATCTTCCGACATTGAAGAAATTAATTTTGTGTTTAATAACAAACAGCAAAGCGGATAAGAATTGCCAACTAATTGCATGAAAACATTTAGTTAAACTTGAAATCATTTAAGAATGTTCCCTTTTTTATAAGGGCTACTTTGGTAAAGGAGGAAGGCTTTTATTATGTGAAACGTAAAATGGACACAATTATACATATACATATAGATTCGATTCAGAATAAGGTCTTGTTAAATCAATCGTTGCTTATGCCCCATTGTCATATTAATCAACTGTCATTATGAAATAGTTTAGTCTAAACAGTTTTGAAAAAAAAATAAAAAAAATTCTTCAAATATTTGGTTCTGCCATCAATAAACAAGTGAAAAATCGCTCGGAAAAAATAGATTTGAAAGTAAAAATTCATGAAATTCGTTAAGAATATAACTTAGTACTGGCATATGAAGGTCACCCGTTGCAACACCAACTTTACTCTACTCAAACGCAGAGGCGTTTGTGTGCGCTGGACAAAATAAAAAAAAAAAATCGCAAAAAAAATTTTAATTTAATTATGGAATTCTTTAGTAAAATGGGTTTATTTAACTGTAATAAAAACTCCATTACCTCTTTGCGCAGACTGATATCTGCACAAGGTAAGAACATATATAAACTAAACAAAGTTTGCCTAAAGGCAAGATTCAAAATTTTTTGCATTTATTCCGATGTCACAAGTGAGAAATATAAGGTGATTCATTCAAAAGTTTTTGTTTTAAATTGTAAATAAATCACACAAAAAGATATTGGGTGGCTGAGTCTTTATTAAGTTCTGAAAGAACAATTTCTAACATTTACTTTTTGAAATATTGGCCGCGACTACGCCGTAGGTGGTCCATTCGGGAGGTTTAATTTTGGATCACTCTTTCCAGCATTGCAACCGGTATCTGCCCAATTACACGAGAGATGTTGACTTCCAAGTCCTGGATCGTAGCTGGCTTATCGGCGAAGAATTTTGACTTCACATAACCCCAGAGAAAAAAGTCCAAAGGTGTGATATCACACCATCTAGGTGGCCAATTAACAAAGGATTTTTCAATAAAGCCATTGTGTCGCGCGCTATGTGTGCCGTGGCTCCATCCTGTTGGAACCAAATATCGCCAATACTACGGAATAAAAAGGTCTTTTATCATGGTGTGGTAGCGGGCGCCTCTGACGGTAATGTTTTGTCCGGCCTCATTTATGAAGAAATACGGACCGATGATTCCACCAGACCATAAACCACACCAAACAGAACATTTCTGTGGATGTAACGTTAGTTCGAGAGTTACTTCAGGTTGCTCCTCAGCCCAAATGCGGCAATTCTGTTTATTGAAAAAGCCATTGGGCCAGAAAAGTGCCTCATCACTGAACAAAATTCGACGAGAAAACAACATTACTGAATACTAGTGTCACGCGTGATCTGTAAAAGAAACTCAATTGACAAGGAAATCTGTTAATGAATCACCCGTTACTTCCAAAAATTCCGAAACTACCGATAGTTTTACACCTCTAGTCAGCACATCGTTTTCATACAAACTCAAACATTAAACTTAGGGAAATTCCCGGAATCGAAAAATACGAAAAATAAAACACTGCACATTGCAGGGCTGGTGAAATCATAGGTCCGTGATGTGAAGTCAAAAGTCTTCGCCGATAGGCCAGCTACGACTCAGGACTTGGAAGTCAACATCTCTCGCAAATTTGGACAGATACCGGTTGCAATGCAGGAAAGAGTGGTACATTTTTTTATAAATGTGATAATTCGTTTTGAACGATTTTTTTTTTAACAAAAATTAAATTTAAAATTATATATGATTGCATAGTAATACCAACATTTGATGTCTCAATTTTTAACAAAAATTTGTTTTCACTGAAAAAAATAGTAATGTAGAAATTTACGTATAAATAAAAATAAAATTATATGAGATCAATTTATCACCCATTTGTTGTTTTAAAAAAAGCAATTTATTTACAATTGCTGCTTTTAATGTAGATTCGGAAATGGTAAGCTCGCCTTTGTTGAACATTCTCTTCACGCCTTTGGCACCATCTGCACAATCAGCACCACCGAAAAAATTTCAGATTTCACAAAATTTTATTATTTTAACAAAAAGAATTTTTGAAGGAAATAATATATAAATAATTATAAATTATATAATTATATTATAAATAATTGTTTTTCTTCGAGTCTTCATTTATAGCGAACTTCTGTTAAAACGAATCATTTTGCCCGGTCTCTTGAAGGTTCGTTATAAATGAAAAGTACTATACGTATATTTACTCTTTTCATTTGAAACTTTACGTGTTTTAGACTTCATAACGCATTTTATTTAAATTTTAATAGTTTTCTAAAGCTTAAATCTAAGAACGTTGTGGAATTTCAGTTAAAGAATGAACTATAATAATAAATAAGTATTATGTATTAGTGATTCATTACATATTTTGCAATTTTCCTTTTGGTCACGCCATATAAACAAAGCACAAAAAGAAAAAATAAGAGTTTTCGCTCTTTTTTCTGTTTATTACACAGTATTTGCACTCTTTACTTATTTCTTTGCACATCGTTTTTTTAATCAAATTGATCTATTGATCGTCGGCTAGTGTTCGTTGAAAACAAAACTGAATAAAAAAGTTTAAGCGTTGTGTCGAATAGAATTGTCAACGATTTGAAGCCGTCCCCATTTTATTTTCCATTCAGTGATAATGAAATATAATTTAAACTCGTTTTGTATTCGTTTTCGGACAGTCTGCTTCGTTCGAATGTTAATAGAAATTTACAATTTATAAAATTAAATTTTGTATGGTTCATTCAAATACTCGAAAGTGTTCTAATGATTTTTGTAAAATATTGAATTATTTAATAGGTTTGCTTTAAAAATTCTTAAAAAATAATTCGAATTGTGTAACTGCCATAAAAAAATCGAAATACAAATTCGATGATGAAAGTGTCAACGCGAGATTCAAGATATTCGTTCAACTTAAAAATATTCAAATTTCAAAATGACAAAAAGTTCACGAACGCTGCACATGCTAACGCTGCGGCTGTAAGCACATCGAGCTCACCTGTTAATTCAACCAAAAAAACTTTGTGGCGCTCTCCATTAAGTAACGGCAATAAAAAGAAAAATGTGGAAACTAATAATACTGAAAATGTAAACTTGCTTAATTTTGATGATAGCTGCTTAATTTCTAAGCGAAATTTTTGGAATACGTCAAAAACAAAAAGGCCAAAGCAAACTGAAAGGCGACATGAAGAAAACGATGAATTCATATGTGGGTGATTCGTGTGATTTTATTATATAACAATTTTTTTTCTTATAATAAGAATACTAATATTCAAGCAGCATTGTATATTAAATATTAATATTTGATATTTACATAAAACAAAAAAGTGATGATCACCAAAGCAGTATTTACAAGTGTCAACGACATAGCAGTTCTAGTTAGTATATATAATTAATAGCTGACCCAGCAGACGTTGTACTGCCCTTTTTTCTTCATGATGGTGCAATCGAAATTATCGCTTCATTTTGATTATAATACATAGCGGACCCGGCAGATGTTATACTGCCCATTTTTATAATGTATGCTATTTCCCCGGTGTCCTTTGCAAATATACCAAATTTCATAAAATATAATGAATTTTTATTGTCTTTTATATATATAGGCGTGCAACCGCCCACTTTTATTATGAACCTTATTTCTCCCGGTGTTCTTTACGTATATACCAAATTTTATCCACCTACCTTTAAATACTTTGAGATTCAACGATTTTAGTTTTTCGCTTATATGGAGGGGGGCGGTCGAGGGGGAGGTAGCTTAAAATTACTGTGCCAGAAAACTTCCCAGGAGTGAACTCAACAACTTCCCAATGTTTCATCTCAATCGGTCATGTACACCACAGTGGCAAACTAATCAAATTACAGCTGATTAGCGAAGAAGAAGATAGAAGAATAAATGCCACTTAAAAGTTTTAAGGAAAAATTAATAGACTCTTTTTTAATAGAAGAAGCTTCCGCAGAAATTATTTTAAATGAAGGTATGAATTATTGTATGCATAATTTCAGTCAATAACAATTTTCTTGTAGAAATTGAAAGTGATGATGACGCAGTGGATGAACTGGCAGAAAATTTATCTGTTGTGGTGGAATGTGGTCGCGGATTTTACAGCACAATGTTTAAATCAGACGTTTGGTGCAATAATATTTTGATTTCACTAGACGAAGATTAGATTCCGGCAAATATTAAGAGTTGATAGAGAGCAATTCATGATGCTGAGCTACCTTTTTGTATTGGGTATATCGACGGAACCGAGATTACATTAGCAGAGTCGCCAGCTGGAAACCACACGTTATACTTCTCCAGAATTCGTAAATAATCAATAAAAGCACAAGTAGTTTATGACTACAAACGAGAAGTTCGACACGTCGTTTCTCTTTTAAATAAATTTTTTATTTATTAGGTATTGGAATTAATTCGTAGCGTTTTATATAAAATATGGCGTAGGTAGTACTGTATTCCTTTCGTACCGATAGTAGCTGCCGAAAGTCATCGGATTCTGGTGGAAGTTTACGAGGTCACTGGTGATGAAAAATGGATCCATTATGACAATTCCAAGCGCAGAAAGTCATGGGTAAAGCCCGGTCAGCCATCAACATCAGTGGCGAGGCAGAACATTCATGGATCCAAGCTTCTGCTCTGTATTTGGTGGGATCAGAGGGGAGTGATTTATTACGAACTCCTGAAACCAAATGAAACCATAACTGGGGATCGCTACCGACTGCAGTGGATACGTTTGAGCCGTGCATGAAAAGAAAAACGGTCGGAATACAGCGAAAGACATGACAAAGTTATTTTGCTGCACGACAATGCTCGTCCACACGTCGCAAAACCGGTAAAAAAGTATTTGGAAACGCTGAAATGGGACGTTCTACCTCACCCGCCGTACTCTCCAGACATTGCACCTTCAGATTACCACCTATTCCGATCGATGGCTCATGGCCTGACTGACCAGAAGTTCACTTCGTACAAAGATTGCCAAAAATGGGTCGATTTATAGATTTCATCAAAAGACAAGGAGTTTTTCGAGCGCGGTATTCGTCTCTTGCCTGAAAGATGACAGAAAGTAGTAGAAAGCGATGGGAAATATTTTGAATGAGGTATTTTTTGTACTCGAATCAAAATAAATAATTTTTTTTTAAAATTAAAAAAAAAACAAACGCTACGAATTAATTCCAATTATATTTAGTATGCCCGTAGTCTGGGAAATTTATAGTCAATGAAGTTAGTCTGGCAACTTTGTAAAAGTCGGGCATGAGCATCTCTTTGTTTTTTGATAGTGTAGAGTAAAATATTCCTGAACAATTTGCCCATGCCACAATGTCTAAGCGTTTCCCCAACATTGTGAATTCCTCTAATGTAAAGAAGTTATTTGACTTCCATTGCAGATTTTTATTTATTTTTGTCGTGTTTCGGGATAGCTAAAAAGTTGGATGTTTGAAACCTGACATAAACAAAGATATGTACAGGGTTAAGCACTCCAAGTGTTACCAATTCAAACGACCATATCTTTTTTGTGTTAACTTGTTTTTTATTTATTCAAACTACAAAAATGTGTGGAAATAATTAAAATTTTAGAATCTCATCACCTCAGCTCGTTGTGGCCACTTTTGTTTGTTTGCGTGCCCACGGCACTAAAGCAGCTTCCAAAAAATTTTCCCGATAAAAAGCATTGACCTTGACACCAGTCTCGATGAAAACGATTGGAGAGCGTCCATCGGCGGTCACAGTTTCCCACACCTTTTCTTGGGATGGAAAATTACTTCGGGTGGCCATTCGTAGGCTCAAATTTTCGTATGTGCGTTCAGTTAAGTAAACACGATCATTTTGAGAGTTTATGAACTGTTCTATTAGGAAATAGAGATCACAATGTTTGTTAATGCGTCACATTCGTGCAAGCGTAACAACTCCTTTGCTCTTTCGAGTCTAGCTTATTTTGCTTTGTGTGCTTTTGGAACTTGTAAGACTTTACCTTGAGCTCATTTTGAAGTATGCGCCGAATGCTTCGCTGGGATATTTTCAGTTCTTTGGCCATTTGATTACCACTACGACGTGGATTTCGTTCAAGTCGAGCCTTCACTTTCCGAACCAATTCAGGTGATATTGCTGATTTTTTCGTCCACCAAAATTGCGTTTGGCGATGCTGCCTGTGTCATTATAACGAACAAAAGGTTATTGTGATTTTTCACTCAAATACAACACAATCACACTATTACGTTTAAATTCCATTTCGAATATCTTTTGTTCTACAAAACTTAAACGTATATGCTTTTGGTAACTTGTTAACAATATAGTCAGCTGCCATTGGTAAGAATTTGACATAAATCGGATCATAGAGTTGCCAGATATGTCGCTATGAAATTGGTAACACTTGCAGTGCCTAACCCTGTAAAATTATAGTTTTTTTTAAGCAATTTTTATTCGATCTGGCAATATGATTTACTAAAAAATATGAAAAATAGAAACAACTAAAAAAATAATTCAAAAAAAGCAACACTCGAATTGTCTCCTATAAATATTTTACTCAGAAATTACGCCATCCGCTCGACCGCTTTGTTTTTGATACAAAAAGTGTATAAAAATGTTTAGTGGAAGGGACCAAAAAATATCTAGTGCTTTAGTTTTGTCGCATTAAATATATGCGTTTCTTCAATATTTTGTTAACTATAATACACTAAAGGGTAATATTGTTTTATACCCTGTACCAAAAAGTGGTAACGGGCAGAAGGAGGCGTGGCAGACTTAATCAGCATCGAAAGGCGAGTCGATCTAGCCATGTCTGTCCGTCTGTCTATCCGAATGAACAAACGGATCTCGGATACGGTTAGACCTACAACCACCAAATTTGGCATGAAGACCTTCCTAATCCATAGGCATAACGAGCTTTTTTTTTGATATTCAACCTATAACATACAGCTGCTATAGGAAAGATCGGCCGAAAAACAAGATTTACTGAGAAAAACTTTCTCGTTTAATAAGATACCAAAGTTTAGATTTATTAGATCTATGTAATATCCAATAATTTACTTAAATATGACAAATATCGGGTTACCATAACATATAGCTACTATAGGAACGATCGGAGGGAAAATTACTTTTACTAAGAAAAAAATGGTGTTTCTTATTGATAGCGTTACATAATTATTACAAAATATTAAAGAAAAAAAAAAAAAAAATATATATATATATATATATTTATTGAATTTTGCCTGCCCTTCTAGTTATATTTGAATAATATTGCTACTAAAATAATGCAAAACAAAAATAAAAAATATCTCTTATTTTTTTGTCACCTAAAATAAATATTGTCCGGCGCTGTATATTATATATTAAAGCTTAAATGAACATTCGAAAATTAGAACTCGCCTGATAGAGTGGTTTTTCCAAGTGGTAGGTCATGCTGTGGTTGTTCTAGGTTTATTTCATTTATTCTCTTTAATCGATAAGCAATTCAAAAAAAGATAAGAAATCGTTTGATTAGCTTAATAGTATTTTTCTGCTTTGCTTTTGAATTTTTAAATTAACAACAGTCATCTAGTATGTGGTAGCCTTGTCTCTTTACGTGTCGCGTTTTTCTTTTTAATTTGAGTAAACTGCAAAATTCTTTTGGAAATGATTGATTCAGTAAATTGAATATTGAATATTTAAATAATAATCTTTGAACTTGTGCATAATTCAATAAATTTATAATCTCTGAAATCTTTAAAAATGTTCCGTATGTAATACCTAGCATATCGACATGCAGGCACTAGATTTTAATTTGATATTTGAGCTGATTAAGAAAAGCGGTGGGTGTATTGAAAGTTGGTTATCGGGTTATTGCACATCGAAACTAGATTTATAATGCATTCAAAATCAAAGGAAAAATATATAAAAAATAACAAAAAGTCTACTTTGCATGGAAAAAAGGACAGAATATTGTCGTTATCACATCGAATACATTTTGTTGATCGCAACGCGAAACAGGCAGACTGCCAGAGATATTAGTTCTTTGCCATTTGATATAAAAAAGCAGCAAGTATCGTGTCTGTGCTAGGCTTCCATTGGAATCGTCAGAGATGGCCTTCGGCGTCTGTTCACAACAACCAGCTAAACGATAATGTAAACGCAAAAGTAAAAAAAGGAAAACAAGAATGAAAAATAGCACTCCCCAATCAATGTTGGCAGTGGACTTACAGATATTCTTAATTTCATAATAGTAAAATTATTGAATTATTAATTAATATTATTGACTGCTTCGCAAGTTTTTTTTTTTTTTTTTTTTTTGAAACATCCAGCCTTTGTATCTCTCCCGATGCGCACAGTGTACTCAGTTTAAAATAGAACCGTTATTTATCATATTCAGGTATATGATTCGTTCGATCGTACCTATGGCCGGTATATGTTGAAGGTTGAATATCGAAATAACAAAATAAACTCATTATGTCTATGGATTAGGAGAGTATTTGTTTGTTGGTTGTAAAACCATTTCCAAGATCCGAGCGTTCATATAAGCAGACATACAGACAGACATATACACTTTGTGGGGTCTGCCACGCCTCTTTCTGCGTATTACAGACATTTGCACAACTTTAATACAGTCTTCAACCTTTTTTGGTACGGGGTATATAAGTGGTAAAATATAACTTAAAAATGTCGAACAAATATGGATGTCTTATCTATCTGTACTGATTATATAAAATTGAACATGGAAATTTGGCCACGCTTTTTACACAAAATATACTGATCCGATTTTATTATTTTTTTTTTTTAAAACCACATTTGTGCTAAAGAATTGAGTGGCATACTTACTTTTTCAGTTGTTTAAATAAAATATCTTTTTTTATCATTTTTTAATCATCAAAATAATCAATCGTACGTTTATTATTTATTTTGTTGTACGATAAATTGATTTTCTTGCTGAACGATAAGCCGAAAGAATAGCTGCATTATGGTCACAGAGCAACAACAAATTAGCGTTTTTGATTTTAATTGATTTGGCTATTAGCAAAATGTAAACAAACATTGCGTCATGGTCGTCAGGGTGAAAAAATGCCCACGTTCGTAGGAAACCTGGGGGTCGAGTGTTTCTGTGGGCAGCCCACGTGGGCATAACCAAAGACGATTTACGTTGTTCAGTACTGCTTTTAGTGTTAATTTTGGAGTAGAGTTTGCACAGCACGAAACAGTTGTTTCTCACTCACACACAGTGAAGCTGTAGCTGATGAAAGAGGGCGCACTTTGTTGAAAATTGTTTTATCAGATTCTAATTAGGATATTTAAAGGAATGAATGATCGAGTTACAAGCTAAACACATAACATGAAAGGGCAGTAAATAAGATGATCGTGCAGTGTTTAATTTAATAGGTAATTAACACCTTGTTGTACGCGAGGGCACGTTAAAATTTGTTTTCGCAAGGAGAAAAGGAGAATGAACATTTCCATTTATAAGGTTATGAAGAAAAAGAATTCCTAACACGGACCTCGGACTAGCTAAGGTAGGAAGATCAGTCAATTAAAGGCAGCAATATGAAGGGAGACGAATTGGAGAATTCCAGTTTAATCCAGGCAACGCTAAAAGCAAAAATTGTTTTTGGACAGATTCAATAATACGGTCAGAATATGTCGTAAGTTGATGATTCTAAATACATGGAGCATATTCTAAAATCGTACGAACCAAAGAAGTAAAAAGCTGCTTGCTGGTATAAGGATCATTAAATTCTTTAGACCATCTCTTAATAAAGCCAAGAACACCTCTAGCTTTATTAGTAGTCATGAGAATGTGAGAACTAAAGTTAAGTTTCGGGAAAGGCCCAAAGGTCCTAGGAGTAATGAATGGCTTTACTAAAGTCAGTGTAGATTACATTGGTTCGTCGACCTGAGGCAAAACCACGAGAAACAAGAAAAGTAAACTCTAAGAGATTTGTTACCGTAGACGATTTTTTTGAAAAACCATGTTAAGAAGTACTTAAATTTCGATTGTTGAAGTTGATCAGAGACATACCAGGGAGCGTTGGAGATTACGAGTAAGATTTTCGACTGTTGCCGTTGAATTATTCTATATGCCTTTATTTTGCTGTTCCCCACAGTCCGTATGTCCAGATTCGTTTGATCATTGAATTGTATATCTGCAGTTTATTGTAAATAGAAAGTTTTGAATTTCGGTTAAGCAGCCAGTGAAGTTGTTTAAATTTTGCGTTTATCTAGATCCTTTCTTTTGTACAATGGTGCGTCCACGTTAGTTTTGCGTCAATATATAGAGCCAAGTATCTTACCACGTTAGCTATAGGAGTATCGGAGTTGTTTATAAGAATGTTTAATGAGGGCTAAACAATAACTATAATAAATAACTTATATAAGGGAAAAACTAATGTGTCTGCACAGTACCTTAATACACAACTTGGAATGTTATTAGGGCTAGTAGAAAACTATGGCTTGATAGGCTTTAAGTCGAGTCAGCTCTTATCAATAACAGGACAATTAATTGTATAAGACTTACCTGGGTATAAAGTTTCGCGAGCTAAAGTTATAGTTGCGTTGAAAAAAATAATCAAAAAGTTTGAAATGTCATAATTATTTAAACCTTCAACATTCGAGTTTCACTTTAAATGGAAAAGTAATACACGTACGTTGAGAATTAATGATGTTATAAAAAGAATTTCGGGTCCCGTTTAATTTTCGATTTTACTTTTAATAAATACGAAAAATAACAGGCCTTTGTTTTTTTTATTTTTTTTTTTTCGCAGACGTAGCACACTACCAAGCAAGAGGACTTACGAAACCAGACCTAGTGTCTGTTCCACAGCTACGACCAAATGGTCAACAGCTGCTTTATCTACTTAAAAAATTTTTACTTATAGATTAAAAAACACTAATTAATAAAATTAAACAAACTAAATTAAAATTAATACGACTATTAATAGTATAAATTAAAATAAGTATCTAAATCTATGTAATTTCATTAAATCTACAAGTAAGAAAAGATTTTAAAGTGTGAGAAGAGGCTATGTTAGAAAATATATGATAGTTGGAGTTATAAGCCAAACACATAACATAAAAGAGCTCAGCCAGTAGGAAAGATGATCGTGCAGTGTTAAGACTAATGGTGAAATAATATCTTGTTGAACGCCAAGGCACGTTGCCGTTTATCAGGTTATGAAGAAAAAAAATATCTAACATGGATCTCCGTCTAGCTAAGGTATAATTAAGTTTCGGGCTCATCAAAACACCTAAGTCGTTAAACTCATAAACACATGCTAAAGTAGAACCATTTAAGGAGTAGGAATATAACATAGTGTTAATACAAGAGAAAGGCATTATTTTACGTTTATTACAATTAAGATAAAGAAAATTATCAAAACACCACTTGGAAAGTTGATCGAGGTCTTCTTGAAGAAGACTCTGATTATGAAGAGAATCTAGAGTAAAACATAGTTTTTTATCGTCAGCAAACATAAGCACATGAGAATGTTTAATAACCGATAAAAGGTCATTTATGAAAATGTTGAAGAGCAATGGACCTAATTGGCTTCCTTGAGGAACACCAGAATAGACGTTAATAGTTTTAGAAACACAGCCATTAAATAAAACTTTTTGGTACCTACGTCTTAAATAGCTATCAATCCACATTATAATGCTTTACTAATCATCATTATAAATAACATCCGTCTGACAGTAACGAGAAAATGCACTGGTAACAAGTGAAATGAACTCCAAAAGATTTGTAACTGTCGAACGTTTTTTAGAGAAGCCATGTTGAGAAATACCCAAATTCGGAATAATATAATGCTGAATCTGATCAGTAATTATATGTTCCAGAAACTTTGGTATTGCGCATAGCTTAGCAATACCTCGGTAGTTTGAAATATCCGTTCTTTCATCAATAACAGGGCAATTGATCGGGTAAAATTTTAGTAAAGTTTTATTAAAAAACTGCACAACTTCATCGATATCACCAATGGAATTTAAAGTCAACCAATCAGTATTTAAGAGAAACTGGTTAAGTTTACCAAAATCAGTTTTTCTAAAACAAAAAATTTTACTTGCTAGGTGAATTCAATGAAGATGTCTTCATAAGAATTTCTAGCTGAAGAGTAGGGTGGTAACTATCTTCAGGGGTAGATAACGGATTAGACCTACGCACTGAAAAATTTGTGGCACGATCAGTAAAAACTAAGTCAAGTGTACGATTCATACTAATCGTAATAAAATTTATTTGCTCAAGAGAATCATCTAATATTGCATCAACAAATTTACATGAAGAACTAGGTACAAGGGAATTTGAAAGCTCAGAAGGGGACCAAGAGACAAGTGGACGAATTTTATAGAGTCCACATGAGCAGTGTAAATAATATCATCAGATGAAGATGGAATATAAGAACAAGTAAAAAATTTATTGCAATTGTTAACTGAAACTTTAACACAAAGAAACTCAATATTATCAGAGAAAGGGATAAGTACTACACTAGCACATAGAGACGAACTGACGGAAATCAGAACACCACCACCGATTCTCGCGGACAGATCTTTTCTAAAAGTTACAAAATTACTATTAAAAATTTCTGAGTTAAGGACTTCAGGACGGAGCCAGGTTTTAACAAAGAAAATAATATCAGAATCAAAAGAAAAGCTATAAAGAAATAACCTTTTTTAAGTTTAGAATTAATTCTTCTAACGTTTTGAAACGATACCAACAAAGTTGACAGCTGAGAATTTTTTACTTTTTTTTCTGTTTTGCCGCACTTTCTGCGTTTTTTGGCACCGGGACTAAATTAGCTATAATAGGTGGATCTGATCTTTGTAATCATATTCATGCACAATACAAAGTCGGGCTTAATCAATTCCGCGAAATAATCGGGCGGAACTATAATTTTAAAGGAAGAAATAGATCGCTTATGGGCAAACTTAAATTTATTAATAATAGTATTAGAAATAGATAAACATTTAGAAACAATGTAATGATTAACATCACATTCCGTAGAGTCAATGGCCAACCGAGAGACAGAGATAGCTTTAGTGACAGGAACGACAACTAAAGGCGTTGGTGAAATTTTGACAGAAGGCGGTATAGTTGGCAAAATAGCAGGGTTAGGAACCACTGCATTATCTACCGTAACAAGAGAAATTGGAGGAGAAACTGATAAAGGAGTAGAATTCACCTGATCACTATTCGGGTCTGAGTAACCAGGAGTATTAGGGCTATCAATAGCACTTATTACTATCCTAGGGGTTACTTTTGCTTTGGAAGATTTGGCCTTCTTCCGTTTAGGAGACAAATCAGCACATTTGTACTTCTCAGAAGATTTTTCATAAACCTAGCCGTTTATAATCCTTAACTAACTCCGAAAAGGTATTACGTGAATTCATAGCAAATTTAGAAAAATTAACGTGAATTCATAGCAAATTTAGAAAAATTAATTTCCAAAGGGCGGCAGTCGGGACACGACCAGCGCAAGCCATTATTTTTGCAAATGCTGTCCACGATTCGACCATTCAGGTTGGCACAAGCGACAGTTGCATGGCTTTCGCAAATCCAACGCAATCAGATTCACATTAGTTTTATTTTCGGACTCTGTCTTTTGGTATCTGTTTTTAAACTAAAACTAAACGACTTCTACTTGTCACATCGTTTGCCTGTTAAGAAAGACGACGTTGACCTTGACCGACCTTTTTATACCCTGTACCAAAAAATGGTAAAGGGTATATTAAAGTTGTGCAAATGTATGTAACAGGCAGAAGGAGGCGTGGCAGACCCCATAAAGTATATATATTCTTGATCAGCATCGAAAGGCGAGTCGATATAGCCATGTCCGTCTGTCCGTCTGTCCGTATGAACGCACGGATCTCGGAAACGGTAAGACCTACAACCACCAAATTTGGGACGAAGACTCTCCTAATACATAGGCATAACGAGTTTATTTTTTTTTTCGATATTCAACCTATAACATATAGCTGCCATAGGAATGATCGGCCGAAAAGCCATATTTAGTAACAAAAACCGCTTTATTTTTTATGATATGTTTACCAAATTTGGGATTTAATTGTTTTACCTAATGTCCAATCACATATCTAAAAATTATGTATATCGGTTCACTATATCATATAGCCGCCATAGGAACGATCGGCCGAAAAACAACATTTACTGAGAAAAACTTTTTTGTATATTAAGCTATCGTTATCAAATTTTGGATTTAACAATTCTAAGTAATATCCAATCATATTCCCGAATATTATAAATATCGGTTTACTATAACATATAGCTGCCATAGGAAGGATCGGCCGAAACACAACATTTACTGAGAAAAACTTTTTTATTTATTAAGATATCTATACCAAATTTCGGATTTAATTGAACCTCTCTATGTCGCTGTTACCCGTATGTCTGTTGGGTTAATTTGAGTGGTATTCTATACCTAATTGATCTAGTATTTCCTTTATGGTTATAGTGTTAAATTCATTATCAAATACAAATTTTTTGATCTTCCCCTTAAGTGCTAAGAATTCTTGAATCTTATTAGCTATTGTTCTTGTGTTTCTGTCTGTTGATGGTAAGCAAGTTGCATGGTTAGAAAATATCTATAAAAACTATAAATGAGTGTTTGCTGTTGACATAAGTGTCTATATGGACTATTTCGTTTATTGTTTTTGGGGTTTCGGTTATACTAAACTTGTTTTGGATTGAGTTGCGATCGTACTTGCCTCCGTTGCATATTATTATTAAAAATTATTATTAATAATTTTATGAATCTCTGTTTTGAGATTCGGATTATATATTACTGATTTGAGTTTTTCAAATGGAGCTATTACACCGCAGTGGCCGCTTTCTTTCTTATGAAAAATGGCGATTTACGTTTTTAGTTCGTTCTCAAGTTGTATGTTTTTAGCCAATTTCGTACATTTTTCGAACTTGATATGATGCTTTGACTTATATTCATTTTCTATAATCTTGTAGAGATGATAGTAGTAATGGTCGCTAAGGTAAGGATATATCCCGACTTTACCTATTCTCAATTCTCTACGGAGAATAAAAAAATACTCTTGTTTCCGAAAATTGTTTTTATTGATTTCTGTTTTTCTCTTATGAGGATGATTTGTGTTTTGAACTTGTTGACTACTGTTTCGAGGATGGGTACGTTGTATATTAAGTCCTCTTCTTGCGAGTCGACCGTTCGCACTTCTATTGAAGCATCGTCGGCTTTTAAAGCTTCTTTAGTGTCCGCTTCGTCTTCCCAATGGTTTATGTCGTCTTTATTGATTCTAGTTAAAAAAATCGGCGATGTAAATATTTTTTCTTTTTATATATTCGAGTGAGTATTTGTCGAATTTGCAATATTTAGTCATAAGCCACTTGAGAGGCTATTGGTCACTTTCGAGGTCGGATTCTTTGCCGAATATGTATGGTCTGAAATATTTATCTACCCATATTATTTATAGCAACTCTCTCTCAATAGTTGCATAGTTACAATCGTGTTTATTAAGTGTACGGGATGCATAGGCGATTGGGTGTCCTTAGGAAAGTACTGCCCCCTGTCACAAAATTAATCGCATCTGGTATTATTTAGAATTTTCTTTTTAAAATCGGATATCTTAGTATCGGGGTATTTGTGACAAAGTCTTTGAGTTTTTGGAATACGACCACGTAGTTAAGGTCACTGATATTTATTGTTTGGTCTTTTTTTAGGCATTTTGTCATAGAGAACGCGATTTTAGCGTAGTCCTATATGAATTTCCTGTCATAAGCAGAAAAGATTTAATCTGCTTATTTCTGGTTGGGATTTTGTAATTTAATTTTAGGTAACGAAGTCATTATTGGGGCTTGGTTTAATACAGTGTGTCGTTAGGAGATGTCCTAATTTGCCGATTTGGATCTTAAGTTTTGCTTCCCTTAGGTCTTTAAAAATACTCTTTAGAGTAGAAATATGATATTGAATAATATCATATAATATATATATTGAGAATATCTTTCGATCCCAATAAGATATTTTCTTGTTGAAATTGCTGTATTTGTTGTTGTTGCTGTTGTAGTTGTATTTTTTGTTGTTGGATTTGTTGTTGAAGCCTGATTATTTCTTGCTTCTGTTTCCTTATGACTTCTGTAAATTCCGCCTGTTGGTTCTCTATGTCTAGGTTAAGTTTATCCTTTTTTTCGATTTTTGTATTAGCTATGGCTGTTTTACGGAGGATCTTCTTCGGAATTATCCTGAGCGATTTTTAATACTGGTCTTAAGACAGTAGACTTTTCCCGTCTGCGCAAATTATAAAACAACGAAAAAATTGGTTTTAAAATTCACATTCGTTTTATTTTCGAACTCTTTCTTTTGGCATCCGTTTTTAAACTCAAAACTAAAACGAAACAACTTCTACGATGTGACACGTTTGCCTGTTAATAAAGGTGAAATTGACGCCGACGTTTTTGTAGAAATGTTAGGGTTTACTCCTATTATATATTTTAGGTTTAATTATACTCTGTTTTAATAAATGGTAAAGGGTATATTAAGGTTGTGCAAATGTATGTAACGGCAAGAAGGAGGCGTGGCAGACCCAACAAAGTATATATATTCTTGATCAGCATCGAAGGGCGAGTCGATCTAGCCATGTCCGTCTGTATGAATAAACGGATATCGGAAACGATAAGACCTACATTCACCAAATTTTGCACGAAGACTCCCTTAATCCATAGGCATAACGAGTTTATTTTTTTTCTTCGATATTCGACCTATAACATATAGCTGCCATAGGAACGATCGAGTGAAAATCCACATTTGTAACAACAACCCTTTTTTTTTTAAAGAGACCTTCACCCAATTTTGGATTTAATAGTTTTAGATAATGTCTAATTACATATCTCAATATCATACATATCGATTTACTAATTCATATAGCTCTCATAGGAACGATCGGCCGAAAAACAACATTTACTGAGAAAAACATTTTTGTTTATTAAGATATCGTAACCAAATTTTAGATTTCATGATTTTAAGTACTATCCAATCATATTTCCGAATATTATAAATATCGGTTTACTATAACATATAGCTGCCATGGGAACAACCGGGCGAAAAATGGCTTTTACTAAAAAAATTTTTTTTTTCATAAGATATTCTTACATAATGAATATAAAATGTTAAAGCAACAAGAAAATATATTCAGTTTTATATTGGGTACAGGGTTTTCTATAGTCGGTTACGCCCGACTATAAGCCCTTCCTTTCTAGTTTTTATCTGTCCTTAAGTGCTAAAGTTATTGGTATTATGTGGAAAGGTTCATCATTTAATAGATTAGAAAGTTGTCACGACAGTAGAGGGAGATTAAAATCTCCCATTACCAATAAATATTTAGGGATGTGAAGAAAGGAACGAATGCTTTTTATTAAATCTGCATGAACTAAGCAAACTGTCTACAGAGGAAGGCGGAATATAAGAACAAGTAACAAATAAAATAGAGTTACCAAGTAATACTTTAACACAGAAAAATTTAGAACTTCAGAACTGAAAATCTCAGGCCGGAACCAAATTTCACCGAAAACTGTAATATCAGAAAAAGAAAAACTATCAAGGTATAACTGTTGAAGCTTCGAATTGAGACCTCTTACATTTAAAAAAACAAGAAACAGAGTAGACGGCAGAGAACAATTCATTTGATTTGTTTTGCCACCTTTTTTTCATTTTTTTTTTCCTTTGAAACCACTTTATTAGCAACATTATCAGCCAATAGTGCCTTTTTCCGATCTTTGTAGTTGTATTCATGATCAATACAATTACTTGGTCGAAAGTCGGGCATAAGAAGATGATCAACAGAAACAATAATTTTAAAAGATGATATCGCCCATTTGTGAGTAAATTTGAATTTATTTATAATAATATCGGTTATCAATGAAACTTTAGAAGTAATGAAATGATTTACATCAATTTCTGTAGTGTCAGCAGCTAGCCGACATATAAAGACAGCTTTAGTTGGGGAGATCACAAATAACTGTTTAGGTTCAAAGGAAACGCTATATAAGATGACAGAATTTGGTTCAACAACAACGCTATTTGAAGGAACAATACTTGGTAGAACATTACTATCAACTCATAATGTCTCAGCCAATGGTGTAGAAAGCACCTGTATACTAATTGCATTGCTACTGCAATTAGGAGTCTTTGGGTTTTCGTCCTCATCTATTGCAATTATTGGCAAATTTTTGTTGGAAGGTTTGGTCTTCTTTCTTTTAGGTGACAAGTCGATACATTTGTACTTTTCTAGGAACTTCCCATAAGTTTAAAGTTTAGAACCTAAAGATTTATAATCTAACCAAATTAGAAAAGGCAGTACGGGATTTCAAAATAAAATTATGTTTCTATTAAGAGAATAATGGTTGTATGAGACGCGCTGACTTATATTCTGTAAACTCTTCTTTTTTTCATATTGTGGAAGAAATTTCGATATACCAGTTATTTATGTTATTTTGCTTTTTTTTCAGCTATGCCATGGTTTGGCATGGACATTGGTGGTACACTCACAAAACTGGTTTATTTTGAGCCAAAAGACATTACACCCGATGAGAAAGATCAGGAGGCAGGAATATTGAGAAATATTCGCCGTTACCTCACGAAAAATTCAGCTTATGGTAAAACCGGACATCGTGACACACATTTACAGGTAAATTGCATCATTTTACATGCCAGTTAAAATTTTTTACCAAAAATTACTCATAAATTTTTAATCTACAACTTAAAAATCAAAGCTCATAACTTCAATGGCATTGATAATTGTATTTATCGGGGTGGTCTTTCTAAGAAAAAAAAAATATGTGTTTAAACGGCGATTTTCTTGCTAAGTGCAATATGTTAAACTATAAAATTGCAATGTCACGATATTCGGTTACGCTAATCTCTGAAGCCGTCCAACCGATTTCAATGAAATTTTGTGGATGTGTAGGGTTGGTTCCAACTTAGAAGATATTAAAATCGGTTAGTAAATACGGCCGTAATAGTTTGTGTGTTTTTTTTTTAAATGCACGAGGGAAATTCAGAAAATAGTCACTTTATGGCAGAATATTTTATATATTTTGTGTTATTTTTTTGATTTATGCTGCACTCTCTTTATCCTATGTTTCCCGATACTTTGGGTAGTTGAAAAAACGTATAAACTACATAAAGACAATATACGTGAGAGTGAGATAGAATGGCTGAATCTGAAACAAAACACGTTATATCTTTTGGAGTTCACCTTATGCAGTAGCCACCTTTTCGCGAGTTTACTGCATTTCAAATTGCAACTTAAATATCGTTAGTTTCTTTTTAGCTGGAGATTTTGAAATTGAAATAGTTGTAAGCATGCGCTGTAATTTTTTTTTTATTTCCACACTCTGTCTGTTAGGTGGTTCGAAACCCGCTGTCGAAAAAAATTTTATTTTTTTTATTTTTAAATAGTATTCCTTATTTTAATTTATATACTTACTAGTATATATTGTTTTATATAGTTGTTTTTTAATTGCGGTTGAAAATGTTTAAACGCGACACAACAGGCAAGCCAACTGCCAGCAGCTGCCTGCAATTAAGGCACAATTAGTGAAATACAATGCACAAATAAAATTAATTAAATTTAATAAAAAAAAAATTGTGTTTGATAACAAATATTATGCATTTGAATATTAGTGCATCGTAAAAATTTCGTAAATCAGACAAAAACCACCTAACGATAATGAGAGTGGTCCGATTTCTGTAACACCTTCTATTTATTACACCATGATTTGTGGTAATGTTTTTTGCATAGAATATCAAGGAAGCGGCTATATTAGTTATATTAGCTGGATAATGTAATTTTATAATAATATAATAATTTAAACAACAAGGCATCAATTAGAGTTTGATATATGTTTGTAATTTTTTTTTTTGTTGGCAACATTTTTGACACTAGAATTGCCTTCAAAAACAGACTACGGTGTCATGTGTTATAGAGTTGTCCACCTTCTGCATGGATATTCCCTTTCATTCACTCTCTCACCAACAGAGTGATGTCATATGCTTCGATTTTCCGATTTTCTAAATGCCTCTCAGATTACTATATAGAACCAAAAAACGTACAAACAGATTTAACGGCGATTTGAAATTTTTTTTCTTTATTGCAAATATTTTGTGTTTTCTGTGCAAGAAAGTTTTAATTACTGATAACTCTGTTTGAAAAGGTACCAAAATCATATATCGATAACATAACTGCAAATCGTGCGTTGTAATTAATACTGAACAATTTTTATTAAGTGTTATCTTTGACATTACTAAATGATCTTATGTTTTTACCTCGAATGGAAAAATTATAGTCTTTTTTTTTGTGACGCTTCTTCTAATACACGGAAAAATTATATTTGTGAACATTAAAGTTATTGCTAATCGAATTTATTTTAGGGACTTGTTTGCGCTGTATATAATGTTATGTCTTTCATAACTCTCGTAGCTATTTTTTACATGATTGTGTTTACTCCGTGGACATGAAACGTTGAAATTAAAAATTGTATCGTATTCGTTATGTTCTGTAATCTAAACATATTTATAAAAATGCTTGGCATAATGTGTTTGACCGTGGATCAATTGAGAACGGCTTCACCGATTTGGCGGACTTTTTTTTGTTGTGTTCGTAATTCCCTGGAGAAGGTTTGTGATTTTCTGTTTTTTTTTATTAAAATCGGTTAAAAATCAGGTGAAGTCACTTCCTTTAAATTTTGTAATCACTGCTTACACATTTTGGAAATACAACAATTAAAATTACAATATACACACAGAAGAAACGGTGGCTTACGCTCTAATGTTCGTGAAATTTGAGTATTTTCAACACATCATTTACGCTCTCACAACAGGCAAATGCGCAATATTTTTTCCATTGTTGTTATTTTATAAACCAACAAAATCAAATTTTTGCATGAAAACCACAAGGCAAAATACTTAAGTCACACACTGTATATATATATATATATTATATATATTATATATATTAAAGTTGTGCAAATGTATGTAACAGGCAGAAGGAGGCGTGGCAGACACCACAAAGTATATGTATTCTTGATCAGCATCAAAAGGCGAGTCGATTTAGCCATGTCCGTCTGTCTGTCTGTCTGTCTAACCGTCCATATGAACAAACGGATCTCGGAAACGGTTAGACCTACAACCACCAAATTTTGCACGAAGACTCTCTCAATTTATAGGCATAACAAGTTTATTTTTTTTTTTCGATATTCGTCCTATAACATATAGCTGCCATAGGAACGAAACCCACATTTAGTAACTAAAACCCTTTTGTTTTTGAAGATATCTTCACCTAATTTTGGATTTAAAAGTTTTAGCCAATGTCTAATCACATGTCTAAATATCATGTATATCGGTTTACTATACCATATAGCTGCCATAGGAACGATCGGCCGAAAAACAACATTTACTGAGAAAAACTTTTTTGTTTATTAAGATATCGTTACCAAATTTCGGATTTGACAGTTTTAGGTAATATCCAATCATACTCCTGAATATGATAAATATCGGTTTACTATAACATATAGCTGCCATAGTAACGATCAGCCGAAAAATGGCTTTTACTAAAAAAAATTTTATTTTTGTTTTGGATTGGGTACAGGGTTTTCTATAGTCGGTTACACCCGACTATAGCCCTGCCTTTCTAGTTTGTTGTTATTTTTATGGGTGAGACAGATGAAGATGGTTACATATGCTGGACAGAAAAAAACGCGTAGCGAAGCAAGCCGGGATTGCTAGTTTTATTATATTAAAATATATCCCTAAGCACGTTTTCAGTGTCATGTACTCTGCACACTAGCTTACTTATATACATAATGCATACAAAACATACTTAAGTAATTTACACATCTTGGTTTTAAATTCATTTAATTTAAATTTAAAATACCTCGGATTTTTATATTAGCACTCTTTTGTTTCGACAGGTTTTGTTTATGATTTGACTTTCGTATTTATGACTCTTGACTTAAATTTTAAAATTCGAATATCATGCAACCAAGTATTAAGTTTACGTTTCGATTTGGGTTGGGTTGGATTTGCGTACAAGTTTCTACGAAGTTTGTTTGCTAATTTTGGGATAAAATATGGGATACCTGTGAATAAATTATTAATTTAGCTAGATTTACTTCTTACAATTAATTATCAATGTCAGTAATTAATCTCTTAAGCTTTAGGCTTATTCATAGTTATCGATAAAAAATGGTTTCTTTTGAACACAATCTACGAAAAACTAATTGAAGGAAAGATTTTTTAAACACTAGTACTGCAACTTTATGTACCAGGAGTGTTAGTTGAAATGTGCCGGTTTTTTTTTTTTTTCAAAGTATTGACCATTAGTTTCTACACATTTTGTCCATCTCTCAGGCAAATTATGGATACCATCCCAAAAAAACCGTTTCTCTTTCGAGGCAAACCATTCGACAAGCCATTTTTCGACTTCTTCAAAATTAGCAAAGCACTGCTCTGCAAGGGAGTGTCCCAGCGATGCGAAAAGGTGATAGTCGGATGGGGCGAGGTCTGGAGAGTACGGCGGGTGCGATAATATTTCCCAATTAAGTGTTTTTAATGTGTCTTTCACCAGTTTAGCGGTATGAGCCGGCGCGTTGTCATGCTGCAAGATAACTTTGCCATGTCTTCGGGCCCATTCCGGCCGTTTTTCGATCAACACATGATTCAAATTGATCATTTGTTGTCAGTATCTATCCGTGTTCACCGTTTCAATAGGTTTTAACAACTCGTGGTCCCACCAAACACAGAGCATTGTCTTACGGCCAAAGCGATTTGGCCTGGTAGTCGATGGGCCGGCTTCACCAGGTGAAAGCCATGATTTTTTTCGCATGCTCACATGTTCTAATCACTGGAGCATGTTCACCACAAGTTTCTACCAGCAACCGGTGAGCTTCAGCTACTTTTTTCTTTTGATGAAATAAGAAAAGCAACGAATGCCGCAAATGCGATTTACTTGGAACGAAACTCGACATATTCACTGAGATAAACAAATATGACGCTATTATTTTGGCGGGATGTGACTTGCATATTTTTGTAGGTTAATGTCAATAGAAAAAAATGACATACATGCCAACTCATAGAAATTTACACATTTTGCTAGCAACATCTACTGGTAAAACCGGCAAATTTCAACAAACACTCCTGGTATATTGGGTTGTAAAGAAAGTTCGTAGAATTTTTATGACAAAGATTTATTTCAACAAAAAAACAATAATAATAACAATCAGTTAATCAATCATGTATTCTCCATTGCTATCCACGACCTCGGCCCACCTCTCGACCAATTTGTTTATGCCGTTCCGTGTTGAAGAACTTTTCATTCGAGTTCTTGCAGTGCGGCTTTGACGAGTGTGCAATGTGGGGCCTGGTGATGTCGTGAAAGAGAATGGTTTGGCCTTGTCGATTGGGTCTTTTCAGTCGAGTAGCCTTATTCACACGAAGCAGCTGTGCAGTATAGAGGTGCTTGTTGACTGTGGTGTTCCTTTCGTGAATTTCCCAATGCACCACGCCTTCCCAGTCCCGCCGAACGCAGTACATGTCCTTTTTTTGGGTGGAGATCCTGCTTGACTCTCGGCTTTGGCGTATGTTCTGAAGCCACCCACTCTTTTCCTTGCTTTCTCATCACCCATGATGATTCGATAGAAAAAGCGCTGCTTGAGTCCCCATGTTGCTCAGTGGCGGGCGAGATGTTGAGCCGTAATCTGAAGGCGATTTTCTTTTTTTTTTCAGTAAGCTCAAAGCAAACAAATCGTTGTGAAATACAAAAAAATATGAGAACTCTACGAACTTTCTTTACAACTCAATGAATTCTCTTATAATACTGATTTTTTCTAGCTTTCATAATACGGGACTTACTTACACTAGCTTATATACTTCAATGCCGACTTTCACTAGCTTACATTCTAAGGAGGCGTTGCAGACCCCATAAAGTATATATATTCTTGATCAGCATCGAAAGGCGAGTCGATCTAGCCATGTCCGTCTGTATGAACAAACGGATATCGGAAACGGTAAGACCTACAATCACCAAATTTTCCACGGAGACTCTCCCAATCCATAGGCATAACGAGTTTATTTTTTTTTCGATATTCGATCTATAACATATAGCTGCCATAGGAACGATCGGGTGAAAACCCACATTTAGTAACAAAAACCCTTTTGTTTTTCAAGATATCTCTACCAAATTTTGGATATAACAGTTTTAGCTAATGCCCAATTACATATCTCAATATATTATATATCGGTTTACTATATCATATAGCTGTCATAGGAACAATCGGCCGAAAAACAACATTTACTGCGAAAAACTTTTTTGTTTATTAAGATATCGTTACCAAATTTTGGATTTAATTATTTTAAGTAATATCCAATCATATTCCAGAATATAATAAATATCGGTTTACTATACCATATAGCTGTCATAGGAACGATCGGCCGAAAAACAATATTTACTGAGAAAAACTTTTTTGTTTATTAAGATATCGTTTCCAAATATTGGATTAATTTATTTTAAGTAATATCCAATCATATTTCCGAATATAATAAATATCGGTTTACTATAACATATAGCTGCCATAGGAACGATCAGCCGAAAATGGGTTTTTGCTAAAAAAAAAGTTTTTTCTTGAGATATCCTTACATAATGAATATAAAATATTAATGCAACAAAAAATATATATTCAGTTTTGGATTGGGTACAGGGTTTTCTATAGTCGGTTACGCCCGACTATAGCCCTGCCTTTCTAGTTTATAATGTATTTGTTTTCCATAGCCTGTACTAAGGCGATTATCGAGTTGCCCACATTTCCCAATGTTTGATGCATGGCACCAGTAGAGGAAACAGCAATTAGATTTGGAACTCGTCTTGCCGGATTAGAGCCTTCATTCAAATGAGAAAACATAACAAAATGGTAACTTACATCTTTCCACTTCGCCGCTGAGCAAAGATTTTGAATAACCCTAGGTGCCTACAACTCAATGTAGTTAGCAATAATTAGTCGTTATCTTGACTTCCTTTAGCTTTAAATTCTGCTGTTATTTCATTTTGACGAACAGGTATATTATTAGAGCAAGAAGAGAAGGTAAATACTTACTATTTACAATAAATCACAAGATCAACGCCAATATTTTGAATTATTAATTTTAGTCAAATTCTGAAGTTGGATTGTCTGGACTAGCGACTGTTGCAGTGAAAATACCCTAATTAACCTGAAAGCAATAAAAAAAGTCATTTCCTTTTCATTCATTCTAATGCAATAGCAAAACAAACCAACTTTTTAAAATCAGCCACTTCAATTAATGCATAAGATTGAGCTGAATGGCTCGTTGACTCAGTGTGTAAAGGTACTTATCAGCATAAATGACGACCCGGGCTCAAATCTTGTGGCGGATAGTGTTTAAGTTGATTTTTTTATTTTCATTTTTAATCAATTTGCTTCATGCGTTCAAATCTTGCAGGAGGGGACGTATGAAAATTTTGAAAATGCATGTCTACTTATATTTAAATTAAATTGAATATTTTATTTTTGTACTCTATATATACTATTTATATAAAGCAGATATTGAACAATGAATATTTCAACCCAAGCGTATGCTTAGCCACATACATATTTTGTTTTTTATCAATTTCGTTTGCTGAAAATTGGACCAACTAGATTAGACAATGAGTATAGAGATTATATACTTTTTGACAAAAATGATTATAAACAACTTGTAAAAACTAATAAAAAAAACTTTTGACGACTTAAAATTATCCGTACTACAGTCGAATCTCGATAATCCGAAAAGACACGGGACAGCACATTTTACGAATTAGAGGGGTTTCGAATTATCGAGGTTTCGATTTAACAAGGTTTAAAAAGAAAAATACGAATGAATGGGGCTTTTACATTTGGCCGGAATCGGCATTGTGTCAGCCATATCTGAGGATACTCCCATAATAAATGAAATTTTTTTTTTTTTGTGGAATTATAGTGATTCTTTTCTTTCTTTTTTTTGGCTCCATTATCAATTGCTGAAATTATGTTTTGTTTTTGAGAAATTGATAAGATTTTATGCGGACGTTTGTTTGAAATTTTCACGTTTGAATCAAATAAGCAATAGAGAAGAAAACATTAATTGGTACTCTTTGCATTAATCTGGTTGTTTAATTTGTAACATTTTCTTTTCCAACAATTGCTCACAAATTCTTCGAACTTGTTGTTGTAAATTGTAGACGGGGACAGCAAATGTGTTTTGTGAGAGGAATTTGTGTGCAATTGTTTTTGTGAAATGTAGTCGGAGAGAACAATGAGCGACATAAAGACGAAAAAATTGCCTAAAAAAGTTAGCGGTAATTAAAATGAAAGTGATTATTTTTCTTTGTTTAACGTCCTGCATTACGAATTATAAGAGGTTTCAAAAATGAATTACGATTTTTAAGAGGTTATATGTTCATTGAATTGAAAAAAAAAATTACGAATTAACGAGGGTACCAAAATATATGGGAAATTTACGAATTAACGAGGTTTTTTCAAGGGACCAGCAGTTTGTTACGAATTATTGGAGTTTTCGGTTTATCGATGTACGGGTTATCGCGATTCGACTGTATTCAAATTTTTTTCCTTTTTATGTGAAACATCTTTTTGCTCGCTAGGGTGAAATTTGATTTAGATCTCATTTGAATTTTAGATCTCACACTGCGTAAGATCTAAAACTAATCGCGAAAGATATAAAACTAACAGGCACAATACATAATTAAGCAACAACGAGTTGCAAGGCTCGGTAACTCAGTGGTTCGTTTGACGGTTAGCCTTGCGAGGGGCGGTGCGTTTAAGCCTTGCGAGGAGCACTTGTGAAAATATTGAAATTGAAGTATTTGAAGTGTATAGATGAAATTTAATACATATTTAAAGAACACCGGGAGAATTATAAAAGTGGACGTTGCCTTGCTTCATTTCGAAATCGAAATTCGTCATATTTCTGAAACTACAAGGTGAGTTCCAAAGTAAACAGGACTTTTTGAATCTAGCGCCCTCTAGTGGCGCCATCTATATGTCAACTGGTGCGTTAGAATCTGCTATCGTTTATCGACTTCCAGTAAAAATTTCATGACATTTCATCTATTGGAAGTGAGGTTATTGCGTTTTAAGTGTCAGTATGTTTTTGTCATCGGTGCGAGAAGATGGAAGTTGGCGTTTGTTGCACGATAATGCGCCGTCTCATCGATCGACGCTTGTGTCCGACTATTTGACCAAAAATCACATTTTAACCATCAACCACTCCCCGTATTCACCTGATATGGCACCGTGCGACTTCTACCTTTTCGGAAAAATGCATTTGCCGATGAAAGGAAAGCGTTATGCAGACGTAGAGGCCATTCAAAAGGCTTGCACCGATGACAAAAACATACTGACACACAAAAAATTTGTAACATAAGTAGCAACGAGGGAAGTAAGATTACAATGAAAAGTAGGCGGTGCCACGTTCCCATATGTAAGGAAAAATCTGAATTCTTCGTGTTTCTAAAACAATTTGATGTAGATAAATGAAATTGAATAAACATGTAAAGGACTCTGGGAGAATTAAGATAATTATTAAATGTGGACGCTGCCACGCCCCCATATGTACGTGAAAATCAGAATTCACAAAAAGTCACATTTCCGAATCTATTTGATACAGATTTATAAAATTTGGTACATATGTGCATAAGGGATAGCGGAGGAACTAAGACGCATATTAAAAATGGGCGGTGCCATGGCCCCATAAATAAGAGAAAATTCGTCATATTTTTTATCCCATTTGGTTGGTGAAATTTGTTACATAAGAAAAGGGGGAAATAAAATTACAATCTGTCTAGATATTATAATTCTAAAAATATCAGTGTTCGAAAACAGAAAACCAAAACCTCGTAGCGAATCAATCGGGTATAGCAAGTATTTAATATTTTTACACATTTCCAGAAAGCAATTCGATTATATGAATTTGTTTGAGATATTTAATACATGGGCATAATATTTTTTTATTTTTTTTTT
>JBAMBQ010002057.1:0-14236 GCA_037044495.1 Stegana nigrithorax
TGCCCAAATCATTCACAATGTCAAACAGCACCACACGAGAAAACCGCTGCCGCTGTTCCTTTATTGAAATAAAACAAGCTCAAAACAATAAAGAAATCTACAACATTAATACCTTACTACATGTCAAAATTAGCTTCGAGCCGCCATATCACAAAAAAACAGTTGCCCAATGCAGTAACTGCCAGAAATATGGCCACACAAATAACTTTTGCACACGAGACTCAGTCTGCGTAAAGTGCGCTGGTAACCAGAAGACACATGAGTGTACAATTACCTTTGAAGAAGGTTTAATAAAATGCTCTTTATGCTCCGGCAGTAATGCTGCTATCTATAAAGGGTGCGAAATCTACAAGGCACTAAAAATCAAACGTTTCCCTGCAACTCGGGCTACAGAAGTGCAGCCATCAACTAATGACACACGAAATACACAAAATGTCACCCTACCCGGACAAAGTTATGTCAATGCAGTGAAAAGTTATAGTAACAGAAATATGGAAACAACCCAACTGAAGAAACAAGCCCCGTCACCAGAAAAAGCTCCGGAAACAAACCACATAACGGCAGACAATAAAACTCAAAAAAGATTCACCTAACATGTGCATCTGAACTAATCGAGCTAAAGGACATGATAAAGCAATTGGTACAGCAAATGTCGAATATGTTGATCACTATAAACATTCTGGTTCCCACTATAAGCAAACAAAATGGATAGCAGCTTTAATATTGTGATATGGAATGCAAACGGACTAATGAACCACTTACTAGAACTTAAACAATTCCTCAACGACAATGATATAGACGTAGCACTCATATCAGAAACTCACCTAACGAACAAACATATAATATACAAGGTGATTTCCAAAGTAAACAGGACTTTTTGAATCTAGCGCCCTCTAGTGGCGCCATCTATATGTCAACTGGTGCGTTAGAATCTGCTATCGTTTATCGACTTCCAGTAAAAATTTCATGACATTTCATCTATTGGAAGTGAGGTTATTGCGTTTTAAGTGTCAGTATGTTTTTGTCATCGGTGCAAGCCTTTTGAATGGCCTCTACGTCTGCATAACGCTTTCCTTTCATCGGCAAATGCATTTTTCCGAAAAGGTAGAAGTCGCACGGTGCCATATCAGGTGAATACGGGGAGTGGTTGATGGTTAAAATGTGATTTTTGGTCAAATAGTCGGACACAAGCGTCGATCGATGAGACGGCGCATTATCGTGCAACAAACGCCAACTTCCATCTTCTCGCACCGATGACAAAAACATACTGACACTTAAAACGCAATAACCTCACTTCCAATAGATGAAATGTCATGAAATTTTTACTGGAAGTCGATAAACGATAGCAGATTCTAACGCACCAGTTGACATATAGATGGCGCCACTAGAGGGCGCTAGATTCAAAAAGTCCTGTTTACTTTGGAACTTACCTTGTATATACCAGATTATAAAACAATAAACACTAACCATTCAGATGGAACAGGACACGCTGGAACAGCAATTATAATAAAAAGTACGCTAAAATTTACCGAAATTAATCATTTTAAGCAAGACTATATTCAATCGACAAATATTCAACTATGGGACAACAAAGGAGAATTTACAATATCCGCACTATACAGCCCACCTAAGCATAAATTATCAATTGACGACTATTATTCATACCTTCAAACACTAGGACTGAGATTCATATGTGCGGGTGACTTCAATGCCAAACACACTAACTGGGGTTCAAGAATCTGTAATACTAAAGGCAAAAATCTACTTAACGCAATTCAAAGATGCAAAGCTAAACATATTAGTACTGGAGAACCAACTTACTGGCCCGCAGACCAGTCAAAAAAGCCTGACCTGATTGATTTCTGTATCATTAAGAACTTTGACTTAAACCATTTTCACATTAAAAATGCATATGAACTCTCTTCTGACCACTCACCGATAATACTTCAATATGCAGCAGCAGTAAAGGCTACCCCCAGACAAATAAAGATACACAATAATAAAACAGACTGGGAATCATTCCGAGATTATATTGAAAATCACCTTCAAACACATATACCACTAAAAACTCCTGATGACATTGACTCAGCAATAGCACATATAAACATCTTAATTCAAGAAGCAGCCATCAAAACCACGCCAACCTATGTAAAACGAACAACACGAAAAAGCAACCCTAAAATCAAAAGACTACTAAAAGATTGCAGGTCACTATGCAAAAGATGGCAACAAACTCAATTTCCGGAAGACAAAATCAAATGGAATAGAGCGACAAACGAACTCAAAAAAGTGTTAAAAGAGAATAACGATAGAGAAACATGCAACCAAATTAAAAATCTAACTGCAACATCAGACACAAATTATTCATTATGGAGAATCACAAAAAAACTTTTAAACAAAACGCCTCACATTCCACCAATAAAAAACGACAACGGCTGCTGGGCTCGCACTAATAAAGAAAAGGCAACAACGCTAGCTGACTACTTCGAAGAAGTTTTCTCAGATGGACAACTCAGCAATAATCAAATACCAGTAAGCTGCAGACCAAGTAGAGACCTAAGAGCTTTCACCATTTACAACAAGAGACGTAATATCAAGCATTTCCAAAAATATAAAGCAGAAACTAGAAAGGCAGGGCTATAGTCGGACGTAACCGACTATAGAAAACCCTGTACCCAAGCCAAAACTGAATATATTTTTTTGTTGCTTTGATATTTTGTATTCGTTATGTAAAGATATTTCAAGAAAAAAAATTTTTTTTTTTAGCAAATACACTTTTTCGGCTGATCGTTCCTATGGCAGCTATATGTTATAGTAAAGCGATATTCATAATATTCGGGAATATGATTGAATATTACTTAGAATTATCAAATCCGAAAATTGGTTACGATATCTTAATAAACAAAAAGTTTTTCTCAGTAAATGTTGGTTTTCGGCCGATTGTTCCTATGGCAGCTATGTATATGTTATAGTAAACAGATATTTATAATATTCGAGAATATGATTGAATATTACTTAGAATTATCAAATCCAAAATTTGGTAACGATATTTTAATAAACAAAAAAGTTTTTCTCAGTAAATGTTGTTTTTCGGCCGATCGTTAATATGGCAGCTATATGATATAGTAAACCGATATATGTAATTTTTAGATATGTGATTGGGCATTAGGTAAAACCATTAAATCCAAAATTTGGTAAAGATATCTTGAAAAACAAAGCAGCTTTTGTTACTAAATATGGGTTTTCGGCCGATCGTTCCTATGGCAGCTATATGTTATAGGTGGAAAATCGAAAAAGAAACATAAACTCGTTATGCCTATGGATTGGGAGAGTCTTCATGCCAAATTTGGTGATTGTAGGTCTAACCGTTGCCGAGATCCTTGCGTTCAGACGGACATGGCTACATCAAATCGCCTACATTTGCACAACTTTAATATACCCATTACCATTTTTTGGTACAGAGTATAAAAAGGCCCCAGGTTATGATCAAATTACTGGCAAAATATTAAAAGAACTACCATATGCAGCATTTTGTTATATACGAAACATCTACAACGCTATACTTAGATTCAAATATTTTCCTAAACTTTGGAAAATAGCCGAGATAATTGCTATACCGAAACCCGATAAGGATCATACGAAATCATCATCCTATAGACCGTTAAGTCTGCTGCTTGTATTGAGCAAAGTCTTCGAAAAACTGCTTTTTAAAAAAATCAAGCATTTTCTTGCGGAAACTAAAGCCATACCCGACCACCAGTTTGGAATTAGACGAAAACACTTGACAGTCCCACAAATACATAGAGTTACATATAAAATTTTAAGCGACCTAGACTCCAAAAAGTACTGCTTAGGAGTTTATTTAGATGTAGAAAAAGCCTTTGACAAGGTGTAACAAAAGGGGCTAATATACAAGTTAAAAGAATTGCTGCCGCAAACTATTTCACAAATCCTAGAAACCTATATTTCTGAACGCCAATTCTGCGTCAAATTCAACGATACCACTATATCATTACGGATAATAGAATCAGGGATTCCCCAAGGCAGTGAACTTGGACCATTGTTGTATACACTATACTCAGCAGGTATTCCGGTACCAGAAGATGAAGATGCAATGATAGCTACTTTCGCTGGCGACACAGTCCCTACTCTATGCAAATAAAAACCTATATACAGCCACCAACAAACTACAGGACATTATAAACAAAACGGCAGACTGGTTCAAATTCTGAAATATCAAAATCAACGCACTCCAGACTTTTTTTTTTTCTGTGAATGAGCAATATGTGGAGAATATTGTGTATAAATTTTAAGTCAATCCGACTAAAACTAACGGATTTAAAGCGTTTCAAACGATTGGCTGTGATACCTGAGCTGAGCGTATAAAAAACTTTAAATCGATTTTCCCGAAAACGTAATTTTTGAAGTCCGTGAACATTAGAACTCAAAATCTAGTGAACCGATGCTTTTGAAAATTTGAACATTACTTCTTCACATAAATCACCAGGTACTTTGAAAGAGTTTTTGTTCTTTTTTTTATTTATTTCTATTTTTTAATAACAATTTAACCGTGATTTTTTGAGCTAAAATCACGTTTTTCACTTCCAAGTGCTGCAAAAAATAAAAAAATGAAAAAAAACTCTTCCTGAGTACCTCGAGGAATACATGACCTTTAAAGTGTATATAAATTTTTTGTTTCATATGATCCGATATCCAGTTATAATGTTCACCACAAAACCACTTTTTTTCAAGGAGCCACTGGGGCTTCAGTATCACCGGCTTATTTATCAATATTTTTCATTGAAAATTTTTTCTGACATACTTCAAACGTTGTACAATAATATGTAATTAAATTTAATAAAATTATGTTGTTCACGTCGCCGCAAAAAAATCGCTAAAATATGCTATTTTTCGCCTTTAAAACCTTACCCCCCCTAATGTATTGCTAGTAAATTAATAATCCCACTATAGTAAAATAATATGTATAAAGATAGTAATAATAACAAATACACAAATTTGGGAAAATAAAAAAAAAAAAAATCTATGACGATCATGTTAAGGTCCTCATGAAGTACTCGGTTGGGTATATTTTTTTATTTTTTTGTTTATTTTTTTATTTCAATAACAATAACAAAACAACAAAAAAGGAACTATAGTTTCACCCCGCGGTACTGCAGTAAAGCATTGCTTCGCGGGGAGAACTAAAATCAACGAAGGGCTCTACGAGCCGTGTCGGCAGCGCGAAGAGTTGTCATGATGGTGGTGGCAAACTCACAGGCAGCATCCCAGTTTCGTCTACACTTGGGGGCTTCACCAAAAACTGCCACAAGCACACGCCTAGCAGTAGCGAACCTTGGGCGAACGAATGCACAGTGTTAATTCTAACTAGGTATCCGGGGATGCCCAGTGCCCGTAGTGCGTCTATGATACGTGTTGGAAGGGTGGCACCAAGCGCTATTGCTGGTATCCGCAATAGCCCACTGGCAATGCAGGTCAGGTGTTGGATGGCGTCCAGCGTTGACTTTCCCTTGGTGAAGCCGTACTGATTTGGTGAAAGTCCGCCCGCTAGCGTAACAGGTACTTCTAGTCTGGCGCAAATGATCCTCTTCAAGATCGTTGCAGCTGTATCTATCAGGCAGATTGGCCGGTAGGAGGAAGGGTTTGCATGACTATTAATATTGTTATTTCTGTAATGTGTTTTTTTTATAAGTTTTTTGGGCTAATTTTTGCTATTAGTGTATCTAGGGATATATCGAGTTTGCTGGCCATGTCGTTGTCGTATAGATGCGCTGTCGGACCAAGGTTTTGTAAGCTTTACTGCGGTCCATTATGTCTTTTTTTAGTTGGAGCACCTCTTTTTTTCTTATTTGCCGTTTTGTCGATAGGTTCCTTTCAACCGCGATATCCGTTCCCGCAAGGTATCTTGTGCTCTTTAGTATAGGATGGACCATATTGTCGTCTTTTAGATCTGCTACAAGTGTCATCTTTCGCTGATCCCAGTAGAGCCTGCGAGCCGATTCAATTTCGATGTGTGCCTCTATTTTCAATGTGATGGATTATGATGTGCGACAGGGATAACTATGTATTGTTTTGTTTTCACTGATCTGCCAGCTGAGCTTTAGAAGCCGTTGGTAAACAACAACAATGCTAATATATTTCAATTTATGCCGCGACCGGCAATATTACAATAATTACAAATGCTTTTGTTTACTGCGGTTGGTATGTGAGTCTTCGCACTTTAACTCACAGCGCGCATAGGTATCGTGGTAAGCACTCGAGTTCGGCACTTAAAACTCTATCAAATCTCTACAATTTTAGAAAAAACGTGGAGGGCACCTCGTATCGACCGACTCACTTGAAAGCTCAGACAAGACTCCTACAGGTTCGTCTAGAACATTGCAGTACACCTGTAGATCCAGAGGTTCCGAATTTTCGCCCGGGCAAAGCCGTATGCCGACTTCACTCCCTCGAGTAATTTTGCCTGAGGCGAGCAAGACAATATTGCAGCTTTGCCATCTCTATCAGCGCGCCAGGTGTCGGAATCGGAGACTCTATAGGGCTCACTCAGGATGGTCAGATCCACTCGTTCCTCAAGGATGGTTTGAGCGAGAAGATCCTGGGCCGCTTCGCTGTGGTTTAAGTTCAGTTGGATGAACTTCATTTTGTGTGGACTTTTTTAATGGCTTTTTGGTATAACGGGAACTGCGAACTTCCTGTTGAGTGCACCGGGTTTCGGGCTTCTTTCCGAGTGCAGATGATGCACTTTGGGGTGCTTGGGCATGACTTAGCCATATGTCCTGGCTGACAGCACTTATAGCAAACCCTTGACAGGTCGTGGGAGCTGGTGGCATTGCCTTGATAGAAGGCCAAATTCCAGGCACTTGTAGCACTTCTTGGGGTCCAGTTTGCGCCTGATACGGCATTTAACCTATGCCAAACGAACTCTACCTGCTTGGACCAATTTCGCAGCGAGGGTGGCTGGTAGCCTGATTGTGGCGATTGGAGTCGCTCCATACGCCTTCCTTAGAGTGACCTGCACGTCTGGCTGAAACAGGGTGTCGTCCATCTCCATGCGAGTTTGGAGCGCTTTGATAACTTTACATAGCATCGTAATGTTATCGAGGACACAAACTTCAATGAGCGCCGTCTCCGTGAGTTTCACAGTATGTGCGCCAAGCCTGCTAGAAACCTCCTGCTGGAGAGCCCCGGTGTTTGGGTCGGCCGCCTTTGACATTCTAATAAGCAGGTCCCCTGTTACCGTCTGCCTTATAGCCTTGACGCCGTTGCCAAGCTTCTGAAGCTCGCCGTCGCCTCTGACTGACTTCAGAATATCTGCGAAAGATTTTTCGCTGGGCACCTTGACGATAATAGCGTCAGTCCGCGTGGGCTTAGTTTTCGGCTGGGTTTTGATCTAAACTAGCGGTAGCTGCGGCAGTAGCAGCAGCGCTGGTGATAGGCTCAGTGTTCAGCTGTTTCTGCTGATTCTTCTGGTTTTTTCCCGTCTTGTCTGGACTGGTGGAACCGGCGTTGGCAGTGTTAGGGTCGATCCGCAGGGTCCGCACATGCTGCAATTCTTCAATCTCACTGAGCCACAACTTCACCAATTGGGTCAGATGCCGGTTCTTTACGAAATGGGCATTGACCATACCAATAAGGACTCCGATCCGCGCCAGCTCCGGCACCGGAAGAGCACCAAAGCCATGGCTGCACGCCTTGTGGGGTGGAACAGTGTCACCCTGAGGCGAGTGAGCAACCTTGTTTCTCCCCTCAAAAGGGATGGCCAACGGGCGGTGAGTGAAATGGTTACTCACTTAAATAACAGTGTTTAAATAAAGAGTTCAAAAGCTCGTTGATCTTGAATTCGACTTGAGCGTTAGTGCAAGCGGGGCAAATATATGTTGATCTTCTGGTTGGTTGCTTTGACGCTACAGCTGAGAGCGTAACAGCTGAGCTTTGGATTGCAGCAACAAATAAATACCGCTTTTTGCACAAAAATTAATAATTTGTCCAATTTTTGCTTGATCTTTGCAGGATAGGCAGGAAAATCACACGCACGGGAGCGCACAATTCGACGACGCGGGCCGATCGCGTCGCGCACGTGTTGTGAATATGTACACCGCAATAAAGCACTGATAAACTTTTTATCCTTCAGGAGCAAGCGCAAAACACGTCTGACCGGAAAAACAAAAGAAAAACTCAGTTGGGTATGTACCAGGGTGCATTATCAATTTCTCTTAAGATTTTGGTTGCTCCCGTTGGATTATACAGTGTTAGACACTCCAAGTGGTACTAATTCAAACGACCATATCTTTTTTGTGTTAACTTATTTTTTATTGGTTCAAGCTACAAAAATATGTGAAAATAATCAAAATAATGAGAAGGTGCTGAGTCTTGTTGGAACGTCCAACGACCAAAATGTTTGTGTGCCAACGGCTCTAAAGCAGCTTCCAAAATCTTTTCCTGATAAAAATTCGCATTGACCTTGACTACAGGCTCGATGAAAACGATTGGAGAGCGCCCATCGGCGGTCACAGCTGCCCACACCATTACTTGTGATAGAAAATTACTTCGGGTGGCCATTCGTAGGGTCAAATTTTCGTATATGCGTTCAGTTAAGTAAACACGATCATTTTGAGAGCTTATGAACTGCTCTATTGCGAAATTTTTTTGAACAGAGAACACAACTCCTTTGCTCTTTCGAACCTAGCTTTTTTTGCTTTGGTGTAAGATCGTGGGCCGTTTGGAACTTGTAAGGCTTAACCTTGAGCTCATTTTGAAGTATGCGCCGAATGCTTCGCTGGGATATTTTTAGTTCTTTGGCCATCTGATTACCACTACGACGTGGATTTCGTTGAGATCGAGCCTTCACTTTCTGAACCATTTCAGGGGATGTTGCTGTTTTTTTTTCGTCCACCAAAATTGCGTTTGGCGATGCCGCCTGTGCCATTATAACGATTAATGGTGCGAGACGTAAACATTTTATTCACATTAAGATGGCTGAGTTAACGAACAATGGCTGATTGTGATTTTCCACTCAACTATAAAGCAATCACACTATTACGTTTAAATTCCATTTCAAATATCTTTTGTTCTATAAAAATTAAACGTATATGCTTTGGTATTTGGTAGCTTGTAAACAATATAGTCAGTTGTAATTGGTGTGAATTTGACATAAATCGGACCATAGAGTTGCCAGATACATCGCTATGAAATTGGTAACGCTTGGAGTGCCTAACCCGTTAGATTTTTGGCCACCAGTTGAATTCCGTATGTCCATATGGGTTTGATCTTGTGTTTGTAGATGAGTAGCTTGTTACAAATTGTCAGTTTAGAATTTTTACTAAGCAGCCAGTAAAGTTGTTTATATCTGATAATGATTTGCTCTTTTTTTTTCTTGATGTGGTCTTTTCAAGTAAGTATACTATCTGCATGCATTTCGAGATATTTAGCTTTTGTACTTGCAGGGATGTAAGTTCAGTTTATTTGAATATTTGTTGGTGGGATATTTCTTTTAGTGATATATATGACTTTTTGAGTCTTGCGTTCTTTGATTTTGATATTCCAGAATTTGAACCAATCTGCCGTTTCTTTTTTATGTTCTGCAGTTTGCTTTGTAGTTGCATAAAGTAGAACAGTGTCGTCAGTAAATGTAGCTATCATTGCATCTTCTTCCTCTGGTACCGGAATGTCTGCTGTGTGTAGCGTATACAACAATGGTCCAAGTACACTGCCTTGAGGAATCCCTGTTCGTAATGATGAAGTACATACTATCGTTAAATTTGACGTAGAGTTTACGTTCAGAAAGCTTTCTAGGATTTGTTAAATATATTTTGCGGCAACAATTCTTTTAGCTTGTACGAGAGTCCCAGAACTACCCGACCTGACGTATAGATGGCGACAGTCTAATTGCATTCACCCATTTTTTAGTGATTTTCAAAATAATGGATCAAAAACAATTTCTTGTTTTAATTTAACACTGCTTCTTAATGGGGAAAAATACCATTCAAGGCAAGACTACAAAGGTTTTTTCGACATCTAAAAAAACTTTATGGGCTTTGATGTCAACTTCTCAACTGATTTTATTATTCTCCTTAAAACTGAGCTTAACCTAACATAGTAAAACAAGAGTACATGCAGTCAGAGTTTTATTATAAGAGAATACATTACATTAAGAGAACATACTACTACAAATCGGCCGTCCTAACCCTTAGATCCCCTGATCACTTCAGTATTTAGGTTTACGTTGCCTGACCCTTAGATCCCCTGATCTTCTAAGTATTTCGGTTTACTTATGATTACTAACTTGTAGTAGTAGTAGTTCTTTATTTTTCAATTTATTTTGTTTTTTGCTAATTTTTCTTTCATAAAATTTCACTCTTAAGAACTATGAGCTTATAATACCAGTGGCATGTCTGTCTAACGTCCGCCACTACCTAGCTGGTAGCTAAATTTTTGGTAATAATTCCTAGTGGTACTATTTCTCGCTTGTATTATATGCATGATTTTTCTATCTTGCTCTCCCTTCAGCAGTACTTCTTCATGCATTTTTCTCCACGTGCCGGTGTCCTCTGGAATCCATGCGACGTTATATTTATCTGCTAAACTCTCCCATTTCTCAAAGAATTGCGACCTTGTTTGTAACAGATAGCTCGTGACAGTTCTAGGTAGTCTGTCCTCCTTTAATTTCATTGTGTATCTTATATACGCAAAGTGCATTGAAAGTGCGTACGTATACATTGAGGTGAGATTTGTTTCCAGGGCAATAGCGTAATTAGGCGTATTCGATGGCAATTTGAATGTTCTTTTAACATAATATGTTTGAAGTCGTTCTGACTCGTCAAATTCGTCCCATCCCCATACCTGTGCTGCGTAGCACATTATAGCCCTTGCTGTTGCCTCAAAGAGCTTATACTTTGCGCTATGGTCAACATTTTTCTTACTTAAGAATGTGTTCCATTTACTATATATGGCTTTTTTCGTGACCTTTAGCTTAAGTGCTACATGCGTTTTGAAATTCATATTCGCTGTGAGGGTGACTCCTAGATATTTAAACTCCTTGACCACTTCGATAGGCTCATTATATAGGTTCCACTTGTCTGCCACGGCCATTCTTCCTCTTTTATTTTTCACTATCATTATTTTTGATTTATCTGCATTTATGTTTAGATTCCAGATTTCGCAGTACGCGTACATTTTATCTATCATATCTTGCATCATTTTCGGGCTGTCAGCTAGGATCACCATATCATCTGCGTACATAAGTACTTTTATCCTTTGCTCCGCGATATGACTCCGCTTGGTAATATATCCACAATGTCGTTAACAAACAGCGAGAAATATAGTGAACTCAATCTACAGCCTTGTTTTACGCCCATATTCGTCTGGAACCAGTCGGATAGATTTTCACCATCCCATACTGCTGTTTTGTTTCCGCTGTTAAGGCTTTCAATGATCTTTATAATTTTGGATGACACGCAGGTATACGGTCCGCACCTGGCGCTTTGTTCCAGCTTGGCATCATCAATCTTCGGCAGTGCGTAACATATTCTGGTTGCTTGGTGGTTTTCCAGTAGCAGGCTCTTAAAATGCTCTGTCAATGATTGCGAGTCGGCTTTTATTATTTTATTGGTTGTCTGCCCTCTTAATATTCTAGCCATTGCTCAAAACGTCTTGCTGTCCTTGATTGTAACTATCTCTTGTTCCATTCTTCTATAGTATAGTAATTGTTTTTGCTGACATAGGTTTTTAAACTGCCGGTTCATTACTTGGTAGTTGTGCCTATTTTCTACCTTGGCATCATGTCTCAATTTCTTTAATGCATTATAGGACCTCTGGCGCATATTTTTGTACTCTGCATCAAACCAGGATTGTTTGGCTATTCCTGTGTTTCGGCTCCTTACGCCATTTGTTGCTTGCTGTATGCACTTTGCCAATAATTCCGTCAGTTCGTGGCTCTCTACACTGTTCCTATCTAGAAAATCATCCATCTTCCTCTTATACTCGGGGCTTGCCTGACGTCCAATCTTAGCTTTGGGAGTAGCTGCCTATCGCCGTTCGGTGACTGTACTGCCATCCTGAAGTTACCGTGACCACAAGTGGCATGTGGTCAGAGTAGATTTCTGACTCAATCGTCATGTAATCAGTTATCTTGATCCATTTTCCTCTGCTTGCGCAGTAGTCGATAGTGGAGCATGCTTGCCCCCTCACAAACATATAGTTTCCATATTTGTCTCCCCTCGTTCTGCCATTAAGTACCGTGGGGTTGAGTGTTTCGCACATTTCTATAAATTTTTTTCCACTTGCGTCCATTACCTCATCTTTGGATTCCCTTGGTATGTTTGCTATCGTAGTTAGTACTGCATCATCGTTCGTGGCCTGATTTGCGCCAATTCGTGCATCACATATTACCATTACATTTTCCGGGGCTACCTCCAACATACCGTCATAGAGGTCTACGAGGTCTTTTCCCAATTGCTACAGTTGAGGTACGTCGGAAAGATACAGAGCGTTTCCTGTTCCCAGTACAATTCAATTGTCATCGCTGTCTTTCTTTTGACGAAGTTCCACTTGAGTGAACGGCGTAAGTTTTTGCTTACTTCATACAACTGTCCTCCACTAGCACGCCCTTTCCTTGACTTCCTGACTGCTGGAATCCAGTGCAAATCGTGTTTGTTGAAGAACTTTTCAAAGTAGCCTATGCTATTTTCCTCCACAAAAGTCCCGGCTAGCATAAATATATTGTGCGCTTGAACATACTCGAAGAATTTGCTGAACAATTTTTTATTTGCCAGGCTAGCTATTATCTTTTTTCAACACTGGTTTAAACAGCTGACGCACGTTTCGTGTTTTGTTTCACTGTCAAACATCTTCAATTTGGTCTATAATTTAACCATGAATCGTCTTACAAACGAACAACGCTTGCAAATTATTGAATTTTATTATCAATATGCGTGCTCTGTTAAGAAAGTTCATCGCACGCTTCTTCGCGAAAAATTGTGTTCAGCGACGAAGCTCATTTTTGGCTCAATGGGTACGTAAATAAGCAGAACTGTCGATTTTGGAGTGAATACCAGCCAGAAGCATTGCAAGAGCTACCAATGCATCCAGAAAAAGTCACAGTTTGGTGCGGTTTATGGACTGGTGGCATCATTGGACCGTACTTCTTCAAAGATGATGCGAATCGTAACGTAACTGTGAATGGTGAGCGCTACCTTGAGATGATATACAACTTTTTTTTGCCCAAAATGCAAGAGCTTGACTTGCATGACATGTGGTTTCAACAAGACGGTGCCACATGTCACACAGCACGCGCAACAATGGACTTATTGAGAGGCGAGTTCGATGAACATTTTATTTCACGTTCGGGGCCGGTCAATTGGCCGCCTAGATCGTGCGATTTAACGCCTTCAGACTATTTTTTGTGGGGCTATGTTAAAGCTCATGTCTATACAGACAAGCCCGCCTAAATTGACGCATTGGAAGACAACATTGAAGCATTTATTCGTGAGATACCGGCCGAAATGTCGGATGGACCATTTGAGGCGCAGTCAAGGTCAACATTTGCATGAAATAATCTTCAAACATTAAATTATATGGACCGTACTACCGATTCAAATAAAGATTTCATGCATTTTTCTGAATTTTATGTGTTTTTTTTTGAAAAACGTTCCTATAGCTTTTAAAAAATCACCCTATATATGCTAATAATGGTAACTTAAAGCTATTATTATCGATTATTACTGTATGATTATCTACGATAGAGATATTTAAATTACATATATTAAAATCTGCAATGTTTGCATGACTATTAATTTTGTTATTTCTGTAATTTTGGGATACATCGAATTTGCTGGCCATGTCGTTGCCGTATAGTAGACCATATTGTCGTCTTTTAGATCTGCTACAAGTGTCATCTTTCGCTGATCCCCGTAAAGCCTGCGAGCCAATTCTATTTCGATGTGCGCCTCTATTTTCAATTTGTTTTGACAGAGGCTCCGTACTGCTTCAGCTGGAGAATTTGCCGCTTCCAGTCCTGTAAATATTAGGCTTTTCCTTTTCTGTTGATTTTTTATCATTGTTATGTTGGCCTCCAGTTTCTTATTTTCCTGTTCTAGTTTCGCGATTCTCTGCCTCAGCTCTACATTTTCTGTTTTCAATTCCGCCATGTTGTTGTTTAGTTGGTCCATATGTGTCGTTATCTGCTCTATATCATCCTTCGTAGCCAAATTCTTTATTT
>JBAMBQ010002059.1:0-27427 GCA_037044495.1 Stegana nigrithorax
AGTATACCTAACAGGGATCTCCGACTAGCTAAGGTAGGAAGATTAGTCAGTTTAAGGCGGCAATGGTATGAAGGAAGGCGAATTGCAGTATTCCAGTTTAATCCACGCAACACAAACAGCAAAAATTGTTTTTGGACAGATTAAATACGATAAGAATATGTTGTGAGTTGGGAATTCCAAATACATGAAGCATATTCTAAAATCGGACGAACCAAAGAAATCAAAAGCTGCTTGGTCGTATAAGGATCATTAAATTCTTAAGACCATCTCTTAATAAAGCCAAGAACACCTCTAGCTTTATTAGTAGTCATGAGAATATGAGACCTATAGTTAAGTTTCGGGCTCATCAAAACACCTAAGTCGTTAAATTCATAGATACGTGCTAAAGTAGAACCGTTAATGGAGTAGGAATACAACCTAGGATTGTTACGAGTGAAAGACATTACTTTACACTTTTCACAATTAAGGTAAAGAAAATTATCCTTACACCACATTGAAAGTTGATCGAGGTCTTCTTGAAGAGGATTCTGATGATGAAGTGAATCCAGAGTAAAACATAGTTTTACATCATCAGCAAACATAAGTATATGAGAATGCTAAATAACCGATGGATGGTCATTTATGAAAATGTTAAAAAGCAAAGGACCTAAGTGGCTGCCCTGTGGGACGCCAGAATGGACATTAATATTTTTAGAAATACAGCCATTAAATACAACGTTTTGGGACCTACGTCTTAAATAGCTATCAATCCACATTAAAAGTTTAGGCGAGAAGCCAAATAAATCTAACTTATTAAGAAGCAAAGAATGGCAAACACTATCAAATGCTTTACTGAAATCAGTATAAATAACACCTGTCTGACAATAACGAGTAAATCCACTGGAAACAAGTGAAGTGAACTCCAGAAGATTTGTAACTGTTCAACGTTTTTTAGAGAAGCCATGTTGAGATATACTCAAATTAGGAATAATAAAATGCAAAAACTGATCAGTAATTATAAGTTCCAGTAACTTCGGTATTGCGCATAGCTTAGCAATACCACGCTAGTTTGAGATATCCCTTTTACTACCTTTTTTACTACCTAAGATTGTTTCCATACCATAGGAAAAGAAAAGGTGGTAACCAATAAATTAAACAACTTACAAAGAGGAAGATGTAAAGCGTTAGCACAGTACTTTAAAACGCATGCAGGAATACCATCAGGGCCAACAGAAAAAGTGGGTTTAATAGCAAATAAATAAGACAGAAGCATTTCTTCATCAATAACTGGACAATTGATTGGGTAAAAGGATCCTGTACTTGGGTCGGGATAAAAACTAAGTGAGACAGAACTATCACTATAGTATTTTGGAAGAAGCTTGCAAATAAATTAGAAATATTAACATTATTACATCCCTCAGCATTACCTAGCTTCATTATGGAGGGAAAAGTATTAGATCTTCGTTTTGAATTCATAAAAGTATAGAACGATTTAGGATCGCGTTTAATATATAATTTAACCTTAATTAAGTATCAAGATTTATTCGCGTGATTAAAATTATAGCGCGAGATAGTATAATTTGCTTAATCAAATGCCAAACCGGTACGTTTAAATTTATTAAAAAGGCGATTTTTACGATTTTTCATCCTCATTAAATCGCGGGAAAATCATGCTGTTCTATTAGACTCAGGAAAAACATTTACCTTAGGAACGCATTTATTGAGAAATTTTTGTAATATATTAATTAACAACTGCACAGCTTCTTCAATATCGCACATGGAATCCAATCAGAATTTAAGAGAAACTGCTTAAGTTTACCAAAATCAGTTTTTCTTAAATAAAAAGATTTACTAGCCTTCCAACTAGGTGAATTCAATGAAGATGTCTTCAAAAGAATTTCTAGTTGAAGAGTAGGGTGGTAACTATCTTCAGGGGTAGATAACAGATTAAGGCTACGCAAAGAAAAATTTGTGGCGCGATCTGTAAAAACTAAGTCAAGTGTACGATTCATGCAATTGGTAATACAATTTTTTTGCTCAAGAGAATGATCTAATATTGTATCAACAAATTTAGACGAAGAACCAAGTACAAGGGAATTTGATAGATCAGAAGGAGACCAAGAGACTAGCGGGAGATTAAAATCACCCATGACTAATAAATAGTCAGCAGTATGATGAAGAGAGTGGACGAATTTTATAGAGTCCATATGAGCATTGTAAATAGTATCAGACGTATATGTTACTTTATATGTGTTAATTATTTAACACGACTTAAGAGATTCTCTGAGCACTGCTGGGGAAAGTGAGTTGACGTGCAAAAAGGAAATAAAGGTCAGTCGAAGAAAATACATAAGCAAGATCAGTCGTTGTGTTGTTCTGAAGTAATTGCTTCCCAACAGTTGTGAAGTTTGTATTATGGCACTTTTACAGCATGTGAATATTATGTTTGGGATCATTCTATGTAGAAGATACAGTTATTATCCATTTGAAATTTTTCAGTACTTGAACATGTATTTTGGTATAAAAAATCAATAATAATAATTTGATTAGAAATCTGATTTTTAAGTATGTTCCGAGTATTAAATAATTGAGAAAAGGGAGTGTATATATGTTACAGCTAGACAAAGTTCCCAGCTATCAAAGTATCGCCGCCAAAAAACGTGTAACTTTAATTCCATTGCGTATTGGTGTAATAACATTTAAAGAAATTATTTACAATATATTGCTATAGGAAAGAGCCACGATTTACCCAAGGTACATCTAAAACGGTGAAATCCATGCTTAGGCGCTTATCCACAACTGAATTTGTAAAGCTTTAATTGTTTGGCTGTGTATTAAATTAAATGATTATATGACCATCGATTCATTTAAAATACAGTTGTGATCACGAATTCAGCACTAGTTATTACCAATTTTTATACATTACACAAATGCATACAACAATGTGAAATTTCAATGTAGAAATTATATATCGCACACGTTTAACTAAAGTGTCCCAACTTAAAATTTGTGATTTTCGATTTTGTTTGTTAAGCTATAACTAAGACTGTTATTCATATACAAATCTATCAGCACAAAAGCGATCTAATTATTTTCCGGAATTTGCTTTAAAAGCACAGTTTTGCCTCTCTGTATAGTTGCATTCCAAGTAGGTCGCAATAGGCAAGTGTTTTCTTTTTAGTGTTTTGTGTACTTTTGAGTGAGTTTTAACACTAGCATGTGTGATATTTCTAATCTTTTGAAACTTGATTTGAGATTTAGTTATATATTCTAATCTATTCTCCAAAACTTTATTTAACAAAGATAACTTTTTAACACCCAAATCATAACGATTAACGTGTCGCACATTTTTCATTGATTATTTAAAATAATTTAATATGAAAGTATATCAAAACTATTAACTTTTATGTAAAATGATATATTTATGTATATGATGTATTATTTACATTCTATAATTTTTTATGGCTTTAGATGCAATCATTTTTTGGACATCAATTTAAGTATATTCAACACAACACTGCATAGCACTTACTACAAAAGAAAAAAATCAATACTGCTACAGCTTTAGTTGATAAAAAACGCATGCGCTAGAATGACGCTTAACCCCTAAAAAATAAGCAATCAACTTGGATTTTATTTAACTCCAAATTAATCAGGGTTATCAATATTCTGACTTATGTTTGGGCCTCATATTTAATATATAAGCGATAGCTTTGTTACATAAAAAATGTTTTGATTCTTTAACCATTTCTTTAAGGTTACTGAGATACAGTTATCACAAAACTATTGGTAATATATAGTAAAAATATATTGATTCAACTAAAAAGTTCGTGCCATTTTTTGACTAGATGGTGTTGATACCCATATGTCGTGCAGCAGTAATACGATTGTGTCAAACGAACACGTGTTCGAAAGGTTACATTACAGGCTTTTTTCTATAATTCGTCGCTCATGTAAAAAGTTATGTTGGTTTGAAAATGAGTGAAATATGAAGCCTGTAATATAAACACCATCATGTTAAAAAACCACGAATACTTTTAGAATCACCCAATATATAAAAATGTCCTTTATGAGTTCCAATCATCCGATTGCGATGAAACTTTGGTGAATTGTTCTGTGCGTGCCTGTGAACATTTGTATGGTATTTCTGATTTGGGTGGACTCACGCCCCCACCTTAGAAGCAAAATGCAAATTCTTATAATTATTCAACTATTTATTTTGGGTGGATGAAATTTGATACATATGTAAAGGACATCGGGAGAAATAAGAAAGCCTCCTTACTTTCTTCCTTACAAAATCTTAGTTAGTCATATTCTCAAACTATTTGATATAAATTGATGAAATTTGGTATATGTAAAGGAAACCTGAATAAATATGCTCCATTGTAAAGGTGGTAGGCGGTGCATCTCTTAATATATAAGAGAAAAATTTTTGATGCAGATTGATGGAAGGTCGTATACATATATATAAGGGGAGATAAAGTTTCCATTGTAAAAATGGAAGGCGGCACCCCCGAATTAAAAATATTAATACAGTAGAATTTGCTTAGCTTCCCCGATGGATGGCTGCCTCGGCAAGATAAGTGCATTAAGTTTACTTTTTACGTTATATAAGAAGACGCATCTCATACAAATAAATTTCAACTCCGAATGACAAAATCAGGCAGCAGCGTGAAGTTGAAGCAAACTTAACTTGCGAGAGCAAAATTTAGGAATCTGTTTTAATTAACTCTTTCTGTAAAAGTTTTCACTTTTTCACTCATGTTTCTTGTCTTATTTTGATTTCGGTTTAAATACTTAGTGTGTACAATTTTCATATGATTTGAGTTCGAATTGCTTCCCTTTTCGACCCTTTTCTGCCTACACATGTGCTGCTCGCACTAATGCACTATCTTACAAGGATAAACCTGTGAAGCGAGTAGTGAAAGCCCAAAATAAATCGTCCATTAACTATTCATTCTTTGCGTAGTCGGCAGAAATTGTCTTTGTGTTTCAATTGATCGTCAGTTCAGTTGAATGTGTGCCAAACTTTTATTACATACGTTTAAATAATTGCACTATATGTTAATAAATGTATTTTGCAATTTTTACATATAAGGCATGATTAGTGCAAAATATTCTGATATGTTCTGGACTAAAACAGTATTTTTTTTTTATATAAATTTGAAAAATAGAATTTTTTTATCCGTGTGGAAACTGATTTGTGACAGACTGTATGTGAATGGTAAAAATTATAAATATTATCAAAATGAATAGAAAATAGTATGACAACCGAAATAAAAAATACATATGGGCATTTCCACAGAAGTGTCAACCGCAGCCACAAAATTCAAAGTCTACAAAAGTATGTTGTTTTAAAATACAGTCAACCAAACATTTATTCGTACACCCTTGATGACAAACAAAACTGAGCAGTTCAGACCCTTGTGTTTTTTGTTTTTGAAAATTTTTTTGTAGGGACTGTAAGACAAGTATATTCTGTATGTAATGAGTAAAGGAAATAAACCGTTATTCTACTCTGATATTCCAGACAAAACGGCAGAACAGGCAAATTCACGCCAAATATTTATTCGTACACACGTCGGTTATAATATTGTGACTGCAAAAATAACTGTAATCGGCGTGTCTGTTTTAGCCCATTTCGTTGAATATGCAATGGCATTAGTTATTCTTAGCATTCAATATCCTAGTCAATTTGAATTTGGTTAGAGTTGGACAAAATGGGTCAAAGTGCTGATTTATCACTTGATATGTGAAAATTTATAGTAAAAATGTACTTGGAAAACAGATCTCTTCGGGAAATTGCAAAAGTAATTGGTAGAGCGCACTCAACTTCTCAAATCATTATCAACAATTATGTTAATAGTAGTGAATTCATACCAAAACATGCAAATTCTGGCAGGCCTAATATACTGACATCACGAGATGAGCGCCAAATAGTAGCTTCTGTGGTTAAAAATCCGAAAATTTCAACCACAGTGATACACCGCGGACTGCAAGAATGTGCTCCTAAACAAATTTCTACCCAGACTATACAGCTGGTTATCATGGCAGAATTGCGCGGCGCAAACCATTCATATCAAAGACCAACAAAAAGAAGAGGTTGGAGTTTGCTAAAGCATACATTAAGAAACCAGATTCTTTTTGGAATAATGTGTTGTTTAGTGATGAATCGAAATTTAATGTTTTTGGACCGGATTGCCCTCCAAAAATTTGGCGAAAGGTAAATGAAGAACTGCATCAGAAAAATGTTATACCGACAGTAAAACATGGAGGTGGTAACGTGATGATTTGGGGATGTTTGAGTACATCTGGAGTCGGCCAACTGCAGTTCATCACTTATAGGATCGATAATTACAAGTATCTGGACATCCTAAAAAATAATGTTCATGCAAGTGCCACGAAACTTTGGTTTGCAAGAAGAAAGTTCCTTTTTCAACAAGATAACGACCCAAAGCATTCGTCATACATCGTGCATGAATGGCTTCTTTACCACTGCAAGCAACTAAAAACATCCTCACAGTCACCGGATATAAACCCTATAAATACATTTGCGATTTATTGGAAAAAAGAATAAGAACTAGAAAGGCAGGGCTATAGTCGGGCGTAACCGACTATAGAAAACCCTGTACCGAAGCCAAAACTTAATATATTTTTTTGTTGCTTTAATATTTTGTATTCATTATGTAAGGATATCTCAAGAAAAAAAATTTTATTTTTTTGTAAAAGCCATTTTTTGGCCGATCGTTCCTATGGCATCTATATGTTATAGTGCACCGATATTTATTAGGAATATGATTTGAATTTACTTAGAATCAATAAATCCAAAATTTTGTAACGATATCTTAATAAACAAAAAAGTTTTTCTCAGTAAATGTTGTTTTTCGGCCGATCCTTCCTATGGCAGCTATATGTTATAGTAAACGGATATTTATAATATTCGGGAATATTATTGGATATTACTTAGAATTGGTAAATCCAAAATTTGATAACGATTGCTTAATGTACAAAAAATTTTTTCTCAGTAAATGTTGTTTTTTGGCCGATCGTTCCTATGGCAGCTATATGATATAGTAAACCGATATACATAGTTTTTAGATATGTGATTGGGCATTAGGTAAAACAATTAAATCCCAAATTTGGTAAACATATCTTAAAAAATAAAGCGGTTTTTGTTACTAAATATGGCTTTTCGGCTGATCATTCCTATGGCAGCTATATGTTATAGATCGAATATCGAAAAAAAAAAATAAACTCGTTATGCCTATGGATTGGCAGAGTCTTCGTGCCAAATTTGGTGGTTGTAGGTCTTATCGTTTCCGAGATCCGTGCGTTCATACGGACATGGCTATATCGACTCGCCTTTCGATGCTGATCAAGAATATATATACTTTGTGGGGTCTGCCACGCCTCCTTCTGCCTGTTACATACATTTGCACAACTTTAATATACTCTTTTTACCATTTTTTGGTACAGGGTATAAAAATTGGGGTAACATCAAAAGACTCATTGAAGGCAGCCATAAGTCACGAATGGGAGAAAATCTCCGCTAATGAGACGAGTGTCCTCTAAGAAGTATGCGCTGTCTCTTGAAAGCTGTCATTAAAGCGAAATGACGTCCGTCAAAATGCTGATTTGTTTTCTTTTTTACTATTTGATGCAATATATGATATCAATTTCATTACTGTACGAATAAGTTTTTGGCGTGAGTTTGTGCCTTTATTTAGTTTTTTTGAGTTCTTTTTAATACCATAGGTGAATATGAGATATTTTACCTGAAAAAACATTAAAATAAATTTTATTTATATAATTAAAAAAGTTTTGTTCAATTCTCTTAAGTCTGCGCTAAGTTACAGATGTTTAAACTTTCAACTTGAGGGTGTACGAATAAATGTTTGGTTGACTGTATATTTATGGGGAATCTATCAAATTTAACTAATGTAGCAAATTTAACATTTATTCATAACACATTTTGAAATATTCAAATGCAAAGTCAAACAAAAATTTCGGTTTTGAACATTTTAGTTGCACGTTTTGTTTTGATTATTGTTCTTAATGAGAGACATTACACATTAGCATGTGCTCTTTAAATTTCGGTTTATGTTTAAAGAATATAACAAAAATGTAAAAGGAACGATGTGATTGTCAATAACAGTAAATTTTAACTTTGCTTTATCGTATATTTAGATGTCGCGTGCGACATTGAAAAAGAACATTTGTTATCAGTTCATCAAAAGTATTTGTACAATGCGCATCAAATATTAGTTAGAAACAGATATTTTTATTGCAAATTAAATAAAAAAAATTTTGGTTGAAAATAATCAATACTTTGCTTTTGATACTTATTTAAAGTTTGTCGCGTGCAACATCTTAAGTGTAAAATGTATAAATACAAACAAATTTTTTTTTTCTAAAATATCTTTACGTGTCGCGTGCGACAGTGATTAAAATTAAATAAAAAATAAACTAGTCAATATTTTTTATTCAAATAAAAAACATTATTAAGATACATCATACATATATATAATAAAGATATGCATAACATTTTAAAATTAGTCGCATTAAAATATTCCTTCACGTTTCGCGGAAATCAGTGTTTGAACTGTTCGCCTTGAAAGCGACTTCTGTTTTTGTCGCATGCGAATACCTTGGTTTTGTGTAATTATCTTGAAAACAAACCATTTCCCAAAATCAACCTTAGCACTAATTGTAGTGCTAATCAAGAGCTATAAGTTTCGCCTTTTGTCAAACTAAAATAATGTTTTGGCATTTATATTTTTTCACTTTGAATGAGTGAGAATGTCGCATTCTCAAATGCATTCTCAGAATAGACAAGGCACTTGCAACGAAACAATTAGCATGGATGGTTTTGACGTGCCGATTGTCTCTCAGTGCTAGTGTGAGAAACACAAAAAAGAAAAGCAGTGAGCATTATTGTATTAGTGAGAGTAGCTTAATAGGCAACTTCTTCCTTGTGTCTTTTATTTCTTCTATCTGTTTGAGAGATTTTATAATAAAGTCTGGTTATAGGTATGTATTTTGTATGTGTCGGAACAGTATACTCGAAATTCGCTCGCTCTTGAGCTTCTGTTAACGCGGCGCATGCCTTGCGCTTTCTCGGCACCACGACCTGGCGATTGCAGTTTCAATTTCTGACTGACTTCAATTTCGTAACTATGCACGCACAATGCCACACACACAGAATTGGCGCCAAACCAACAGGTTAAATTAATCACCCATATTTTAGTTTTTAAACTTTTTTTTTTAAATTGGTCAAACTAATGGCAGAAGATAATTCTTGAAATTCTATAAGTATCCATCAGTCAGAAAATTCCCAAAGGCTCATGTTATCACGTGTCCAGGACATTCACCAAATTAAGCTCTTACCGCAATGATAGCTACCAGGCAACAAACAAGTCAACACCTTAACTCGTGTACCTATTAGCGCTGGCAACTCAACACTCAATCGAAGGGTTTGATGTCTGGAATACCGCATTGTAATCCATCAATGCCCTTTCTAGTTGGAGTCCACCAACTCATCTTTGTCGTCTCTTTCAACGTCTTTATTTTCATTGAAATCCATCAATATATCTTCAACGTCTCTTTCAACGTTTTCGTTTTCATTGAAATTCATCAATGCATCTTCAACGTCTCTTTCAACGTTTTCATTTTCATCACACGTGTTCAATTCCTTAGGAATTTCTTCTTTAGACATACTTCTCAGAGCTTCATGAGAGTACTTGTAAGTTCGCTTATTTAAACTTTAAAACTTATCGATCTCCTAGTATCTCTGCCAGCAGGAATGGACTCTTAAACTTTTGGTCTAACTTGGTCTGATGTCTCTCCTCATTTTTAAGCAAAGCATAATCGCCAATTTTTAAATCTATTAAATTTAGCTTTATTATTGTCGAACCGTACTTTGTCATATAATGCGTTCTTACTTATGTTTTCTTTCGCCATTTTCCTTACAAAACTTATATCAACCTTATTGTCGTCTTCAATTATTCGTAACATATTAAATGGCATTGCCTCTTTTCCAATTAGTAATTCTAGAGGACTAGATTTAGTAATTCGATTTATTGTACAATTTATGGCTAATTGTATTTCGCCTAAGGCATCTTGCCATGATCGTTGACTACTTTCGACCGCGGTTAACATGCGTTTTAACGAACTCATAACGGGTTTTACCTGCCCGTTTGCACGACTGGCGCCTGTTGCTATCAAGTGTAATTCTATTTTTTGCATTGAACAAAACTTACTAAAACTCGTTCCAGTAAAGGATCTACCCTGGTCTGCAATGATTCGTGTTGGTAAGCCAAATACCGATATTGCTGATTTTACAGCGTCAATACAACGTTCGCTATTAATATTTATGGTGTGATATAGATAAACAAGTTTAGTAAAGGCGTCTATTTGGACTATTATACACTCCTTTTGATTCTTTTTACCACTTAATTTACCAGTGATATCGACATGTATTGTATGCCATGGAATGTCTACCTTGGGTATAGAGTGGAGTTCAATTGTTAACTTTCCAGATAGTGGTTTGGTCAGTTTGCAAGTAATTGTCTACGAATTTACGTACGTACTTTGCCACATTCTCAAACCAATAAAATTCATACATTTTGTCAAACGATTTTTTCTAACCAAGATGCACAATAGCCTCATGGACATGATTCACCACAGACCACCTAAAGGATCTAGGGACAACTGGGAGACATCTGGTTTTCCCGTTTCTTTGGATTTTACGAAAAAGCATTTTTGAGCGTAGTTCGTAAGTTTTTGCCGCACTATCCTCAAGTTCATTGTTTTGTATTTTTGAAATGATTGACGACGTCTCTGAATCTTTTTGTTGCTCGGCAAGGAGCCAGTTGTCTGTTATTTTGGCCAACAGAACATGCTTATTTTCTGGTCTTGTATGAGCATGGGCAGGCGTTTCAGTTGGTATCGGGTCACATGAAAGAAAATCAACGTGAGCCATATTGGCTCCTAATCTATACTGAATATCAATATCAAACGACTGCATGTATGCCCACCACCGATGAACTCTTGGTGTGAGGTCAATCTTATTTCTTGTGGCTTTCAGGGAATTGCAATCGGCAAAAACAGTAAAATGCCGACCATGCAAATAGTGTCGGAAATGTTTCATCGAGTTAAATACAGCTAGCGTTTCAAGCTCGTAAGAATGGTGGTGGGCAAGCTCACCTAACACTTTCATTACTGCACGTTGAAACACAGAGGGCGCGTTTTTCAGCCCGAAAGGCATGGTTAAAAACTCAAATTGGCCCTCTGGGGTAACAAATGCTGTTCGCTCAATTGAATTTGGGTGAATAGGAATTTGGTGGAAGCCACTTGCCATATCCAAATACGAAAAGTACTTTGCGCCACATAACCTAGAGATTTGATAGTTAATTAGTGGTAAGGGAAATTTTTCAGATACGGTGTTTGCGTTTAATTCGCGGTAATCCACGCAAAGTCTGTCTGAACCATTTTTCTTTTTAACAAGTAGCATTGGGCTGGCAAACGGGGAACAACTGGGGCGGATAATATTTGACACCAACAATTCCCTGATTTTGTCTCTTACAATTTCCTTTTCCTCGATGCTAAGCCGATATGGTCGCCTTTGCACGGTATTGTTAGGATCAATCAAGCCTATTTCCAACTCACCAGTAGTGACTCGGCTTTTCGAAAACCCGTCTATAAATGCGTTTGAAAATTTATTCAAAATCTTTAACAAACTTGACCTATCCACACCACACAACTCGGTATCAATATTGGCAAGACTGGCACCATTATTCAAAGCAGAAAGGTGTACACAGATTTTGTTTTATATAGCTCGAGCGTATTAATTGTTATCTCAACATCAACATTCTTAGTTAAAATTTCATTGCCAATTATATCATAATTAATGTAACTGTTAGAACTTTAAGAAAATATCCACTGATAATGACATTTGACAAAATTTATAAAGTGCTTGTATATTACCCTTAAAAACTACAACATTACTGATGCGTGTGCCCGAAAGTTGATGAGACACAGATTCCTTTATAAGTGAGCACTCGGCTCCCGAATCAAAGTAAAATGAATACGACTCACCGAATGAAATCAGAGCATCAATTGGGTTGCCCACATGACACAAGTTTACACGTTTCATATCTATTCTATTTTGGGTGGCTGATTCCTGTCGTCCAGTACAAGCCGATGCAAGATGTCCAGGAGCTCCGCACTTGAAAAAGTAATTACAACACTCCTTGCGTCGGATGGACAGCTGGAATTTGGGTTAGATCATTGTTGAGCCTTGGCATTATTTTCCCTCGAACGGCAGTCGGCGAATTTATGACCCATTTTTCCGCAGAAGTGACATTTCCAAAAGTGTGCACAAACGATTGTCGCTGGCTTGGTGTGGAGTAGAGGTGTCAAACTATCGATGGTACTATCGATAGTATCGATAGTTTTAATTTTCCAGCACTATCGATGGTTTTAAAATACTATCGATAGTCGCTTTACATTGTGAACTCCATCACTAACATTTCTCTTGAACATTCGAAGCGCAGGTAATTTCCCTCCGAAAATTCTTTTTGTTAAAATAGTTAAATTTTGTGCAATTTCAATTTTTCGGTGGTGGTGCTGATTGTGCGGGTGGTGCTAAAGGCGTGTTTTTAATACAGTTTTCGAGATGGCTGACGGTAAGAATATTTGTTAGGTGATACACCACAGTGGTGCAAACGCATAATGAGTCCATATTACATATAGTTAATATTTTTGCAGGTTCCATTAAAGATTTTATTTCTTTTTTCTTAATTTCGTCTTTAACGATACTATCGCGATAATATCGATAGTTTTTTTTTAAATATCGAAAACTATCGATGGTGTGACCATCGATAGTTTGACACCTCTAGTGTGGAGGCGATCCACCTTCTGATGTCGGAACAGTATACTCGAAATTCGCTCGCTCTTGAGCATGTCTTGCGCTTTCTCGGCACCACAACCTCGCGATTGCAGTTTCAATTTCTGACTGACTTCAATTTCGTAACTATGCACGCACAATGCCACACACACAGAATTGAAAATCGTCTTCTTGGCGCCGCTCAGTCATATTTCTGACGAATTGTCGTGCCGAAAATACGCAGAACAGACAAATCTGCTGGGCTTGCCAAACCGCGTGTTTGTTTTCGACAGAAGACACAAATAGCAAGAGGACAAAAGTGAACAACAAACATAAAGATCACACTGTACCTCTCGTTTGTTTTGTGGCTTATTTTTATTAGTGGTACATTTCATTAAAGATCTTACTTAAATAATAGTGATGGTATTTAATAAAAGATATGAAAAACATGAAAAGATTGCGTCCAAAAAATTTGTCCGATTATGAGGACTGTCCATTTCGAGAGATTTTGTTATAGCAGACTACGAGCAATGCGTCCTGCTTAATGCCTAATAAAAATGATAAAAAAAAATAAAAGGAAGTTGCCAAAACATTTACAACCTATTTTAAATTCAAAAGGGAACCAAAATACTAAAATGAATTTTTCTTTTTCCACTTCCAAGCTATAAATTTGTTTGGACTTTAAACCTACCATATTTTTTAATTAATTCGTATTGTAACTTTTGCAGTTATAAGAATTTTGTCTTTGTCTTTTTGTGAAATTGACAGACTTTAGATAGATCTATAAATAATCTCCCAAAACGAAAAGTCCGATAACCCGTCAGTTTCCATAACCAGACAAAATGACCACGACCGTCGGTGTCCGGTTATGTGAGATTTTGATGTAAAACATCTTTTCGCTCGTTATTGATGTGCAAAATACGAGGGCGGTTCCAAAAGTGCCGGGTCTATCAAAGAAAACGCGGTTTTTTTTGTTTAAAATTGGCTTTATTCATCAACGCAATATCCCTCAAGAACCACACAATCATTCAAGCGCCACTCTAACTTTTCAATACCACTTTTGTAGAAGGATTTATATTTTGCCTCAAAATAGGCCTCAGTTTCAGCGATAACCTCTTCATTCGAGCGAAATCTCTTACCGGTGAGCATTTTTTTTGAGGTCTGCGAACAGCCACTAGTCGCTGGGACGCTCTGGCGAATACAGTGGATGTGGGAGCAATTCGAAGTACAATTCATGTAGTTTGGCGATTGTTTTTATTGACTTATGACACGTCAACAGTGAGCAAATGCGACACCCATCTTGCACACAGCTATTTTATTTCCAAATTTTCGGTCAATATACGACGTATATCACTTTTTAGTTCCACTTAGCTCACGTACCTTCACCCGGCGATCATCCAATCCCACTTTGTGGATTTTCTTAACCATTTATGGTGTTACGAATCGGGAGACCATTCAGTTTCAACAATGTGGAGATGTGAACTTCACAAAAATTTACATGATGAAGCAACGTATTGGTGCATCTGCAGACTCTAACGAGTTGCTGCCATACAATACATCAGTTGTTACTACAATTCGCATCGAAGACAATGAGCCGGTGTTCTCGAAGCTATAATCATTCCCAATAGGTGTAGCAGATCTTGTAAATGGTGAGGTTAAAGACCTACTGAAGAATGGTATTATTAGACCATCGAAGTCCCCTTTTAACAACCCCGTTTGGGTGGTCGACAAAAAAAGTGTAGATGATTCAGGTAATAGGAAACAAGATTTTCGTAAACTGAAGCAAAAGACAATCGATGATAAATACCCAATGCCCAGCATTTTCATTCTGGATAAAGCAAAATATTTCACAGCCCTCGACCGTAAGTCAGGGTATCACCTAATTATACTCATTGAAAGAGATAGAGCAGCATTTTTCAACGCACCATCGATGATGTTCTCCGCGAACAAATCGGAAAATCGTGATATGTGTATGTCGATGATGTTATCATATTTTCTGAGACTGAGGCAGAACACCTAAAGCACTTAGAATGGGTGCTGAAAAGATTGCAGGACGCTAACATGAGGGTTTCATGGGATAAATCACACTTCTTTATAGTGTTGATTACCTGGGATTCATTGTGTCAAGAGGGGGAACTAGGACACATCCGGAAAAGGTGAAGGCCATTCTGGAGTTCGCAGAACCTTCCACACTGTTCACACTCAGGAGATTCCTAGGCATGGCAGGGTACTATAGATGCTTTTTTAAGGACTTTGCCTCAATAGCAAAACCACTGAAAGATATTCTCAAAGGAGAAAACGGCAGTGTAAGCACTTTTTTTTTTTTTTTATTGATTAGGCGTTAATCAGCATATCATATTGTGCTATGAGACACCTGGTGTAGTTGTAAATCGTCAGTTTTTGAACGTGTTTCTAGGTTTAAACACATTTAACATAAAATAACAATAGCAAGTGCCGAAGCCAGATTCTAGAATAGATGTCCAAAGTGACGTCGTTTGAGTCTCCTTATAGGGACTGTGGTGGCTAGGGGTCTGGCCAGCCGGTTCTTATGGTTTAACAAACGGTCATTGTATCTGCTGGAGAAGCACCTACGTATCTAAAAAACAAACATCGAATTAAACGAAAACCAGTCAGCGGCTTTCACCACCAAACTTAATCGCTGGAAGGCCTTTATAGATGAACGCAATGCAAAGGTATTATATAAGCCAGGTAAGGAGAACTATGTAGCCGACGTTCTATCGCGGCAAAATATTTGCGTATTGAATAGCCAAGTAGAATCAGATGTAGTTATGATGCATATGAGGAATCCTTGACCTACACAATTGAAAAGGTAAACAAACCAATGAATTTCTTTAGAAACCAAATGATAAACGAAGAAGTACAGGCTGAGTCGAAACAGACGTTCAGAATATTCGGTGAAAAAGCAAGTGATGTCATCCAGGTGTGTGATAAAGACAATCTGATCAAAGAAGCGGTGAATCAAAGCATAGTACAGTCGTGTTTGGGTATAGTGAACACCTATAATAGTGAATAAAATTTTGAATGCAATTTTAAGCAAAACGCAACAAAAAACACAAGCAGAAATCAAAAATGAAAGAAGGCATTCCCCTAATTTGTATTTTTACTGTTGATTGTTAAAAAATCGGTTGTTTCTTGACCTTATTATATTCGCCAATTCTTTCAAAAAGCATATATTTATGTGTTCCTACATGTTCCAGGGATGACTGTAAATGCAATATACTGTACTTTGCACATATTAGCCACGATTTAACACGAATTAGTCAGAAGCTTCACAGCAACTAAATTTCGATATGCAGAAAACTTTGTAATCGACATATTTGATAAGAACGAAAAAAAGGAGATTTCTATGACAGAGCACAATCGTGCCCACAGAACTTCTCAGGAGAATATGGGGAAAATTTTAATTTATTATTATTTTCCAATGTCCATTGTCAAATATCGTTATTGAGGTAGTCGCTAACTGTAGGATTTGCGCGAAATCAATATATAACCGACACGCACAGAGACAACCTATTGGCGGAGACGCCCATTCCGTTGCATTCAGGCGAAATACTGCATATTGATATTTTCTCAACAAATAAAACAACAAATTCTCAAAATTTTTAATCGTTGAGCCAATAGCTTCGCGAACAATAGTGGACGTAAGAACCAGCCCTGCTCAAGATGATCAATTTCTTCCCCAAAATAAAGACAATTAATTGTGACAAAGAGGCGTCGCTAAACTCAGAGGCTATCATATCTATGCTGAGAAATTGATTTAAATTTCAATTCAATAACAGCACGCCCAACGGACAGGTAGAAAGATTTCACAGTACTCTCTCAGAAATTGCCTGTTGCCTAAAAATCGAAAAGAAAACTGAGGATATAGTTGACTTGATCATATAAGCAGCTATTGAGTATAACAGAAAAATTCACTTGACTACAAAAAAAATCCCCTTGATATCATTCACTCCACTCCCCCTGAACTCGAACAGGAGATAACAAATAGAATTTATAGAACACAAGAAGCCCAACTGTCTAGACATAGTGAGACGAAAATAGACAATATTATCCGGGTTGGGGAGACAGTGCTAGTAAAGGGTAATAAGAGATTTGGTAACGAGCTAACACCTCTATATGAAGGAATGGGTGGAGGCGGACTTAGGAACAACGGTCCTTATTCGAGGGAGGGCAGTCCCCAAGGACAATATAAGATAAAATAAAAATTTTCTCAGCTCACCTAATTTCAATTTTTTCGATAGGTTATTGTTAGTGCTACTCTCCGCAACGACATTAGTGATTGCAAGACTGACAGAATACACTCACTAGAACTACATACCGATTCTGGACGGAGACGTAATAATTTGGGACAATTACGACTATCTCAGACATACCTTCGACATTACAGCGACAGCGACCATGACTAACCACTTCCCGAAATCACATTTGTGGAAAATAGTGAACATTGACAACGGACACTTAAACACCTTGCTATCAGCGATAAAGATTCACCATAGGCATGCGAGAAGTCTAGATTTCCTGGGCACAGCCTTGAAGGTGACAGCTGGCAACCCGGACGCGGAGGACTTCAGACAAGTAACGTTTACGCAGAAGCAGCTCATACAGTCCAACAATACACAGGTAGTAATAAATACAAAAACGCAGGAGCAAATCAATAGGCTAACCGATACGGTTAGTACAGCGAGAAAAGAAAATATTGATGCCGCTCATTTGTACGAAACTTTGTTAGCCAGTAAACAACAGCAGAAATACAAAATTTTATCTTATCAGTAATTTTGGCAAAGAAAACTAGAAAAGCAAGGCTATAGTCGGGCGTACCCGATGGGATATTATCGAAAATTATTAAATCTAAAATTTGGTAACGATATTATAATAGACAAAACAGGTTTTCTCAGCAAATATTGTTTTTTGGCCGATCGTCCCTATGGCAGCTATATAATATAGTAAACCGATTAACATTATATTGAGATATGTGATCGGAAGCCACAAAGAACTATTAAACCAAAAATTTGGTAACAATATGTATAAAATATATCGATGATCAGGACCTCAAAAGCGTACTGAATGAGGCTTTCACAGACCTTAGTACAACACAATTAATGGGAGTAGTTAGTATTAAGATTTATCAGAATGAAATTATTATCCATTTCATAATAAAATATTCTAGACCTAAGTTCTTATGTAAGAAGTTTACAATTTTTCCCGTCGCATATGCCGGTAAGGTGCTACACCTCGAGGACAATATCATAGCGGAATACGATCATAGTTTTCTGTATCAATAGTAAGCGATTGCATGATCGTGAACAACATGCAAGCCACCATACGAGAAAAAAACGAGACAAGTGGAACCGTCAATTGCGCGTACTTGGTCACATTCGGGGATGCCATACTGATAAATGGCACGCGATATGTGAACCGTCGAGAAGCGTCGCAGAGGAGAACACCCGGACTAGTAACTTCTGCCCTCCTAAACATCACCGGACATCAAGAGAAGTTGAGCTTTCTTTTTTTTGCAACACTTGAACGAAGAAAGCCTACGCCACATAGGTGAGATGTACGGCCAATATTTGCGGGCTGTGCGTGTCTCATACTGACGTTGGTGGTGCTGTTGAGACGGCACTTTAAACGAAAACGAAAAGCCAATATTCTACAAAGGGCAATAAAGAGTTTAACGAACCACGTGGACGGCTTTCATTTAAGTGAGTGAGGAGTTATCACGAACACACAGAATGCAAGTCGGTCAGCAAAAAATAAGCTTTGACTAACGTCGGCAACAAACTCTTGTAGTGTTGACAGACAAAAACAACGCTCTCGAATTTGTAATATGACTGTCACATGTGCCAAATAATGTGCATTTAAACGATGGATACATTTATAAAATGATTTTTCTGTGCGCATAATTTAATTCTTTGCCTTTTGCCATTTTGGGTTAATAAAGCAGCCGAATCACATCGAAATTGTAGACAACATTAACTTATTGCCTTAGCAGCAAGTACAGCATGCACAATTTCCACGCAATTGAGGCAAATTTCATAGGAAATATGGAAACCACATGTACTTTGTTGCGAGGCTAAATATTTTTGAAATCGAAATTTTCAGCAGAAAATGATTGCGCATCAATAGCTAGCTAACGGATCATGGTATATGATCCGTAGTTGAGTTAACTTGTGAAAATAAGCCTTTAGCAGAAGAGTAACATTTTTTATCTATTTTTCCCATTGTTGTTATTTTATAAACCAACAAAATCAAATTTTTCCATGAAAACCAATAGGCAAAATACTTAAGTGACTCACTGTATATGCAAATAGTACTTTTATGCAAGAACAATGACTAGAAAAACTTATTTGAGAAATAGGCATGTTTTCATATACGCACGCTTTTTAGCAATATAAAGATTGCAATTATAGTTCTGACATAAACATACCAATATTATTTGAGAACTATAATTGCAATAGATATATATATTAGATCACTTAAAAGACCGTACATTCGCATGTGTACAAATTTTATGACTTCCTTACATATGTACATACATTAGTAAATAATATAATTTACGTCAACTTTCAATTGCTTGTTAAAAAAAACAATACAATGCGTTCACACTATTAAAAAAATTTTGTTTAGTAAACACTTAATCCATATTCTTGTCAAATGAGCTGCCATTAGAAATTAATTACCTGGTTGTTATAATAATAATTAGAGTTTGAACTAAATTTATTAAAGCTCTGATAAGCTATACACAGTAAAAAACTTTGTCGGAGAGAAAGGAATTATTTCCCAATTTTTTAACGATGGAAAAGACAACAAATAATGAGGATACAAGCTGTAACGATTAAACCGAGTCTTAAATCGTTACACAGTCTTTTCTCAGGGTTGAGAAATACTGATTAAATTGTAGGCTTTTTCCACAAAGCCATATTAAAGATTTTTACATAGGAGCCAGTAATTGTATCCGCAATGAATTGAAATATGCGGAATTTAAATCTACATGAATTTGTTAACTAGATGCTTTGCTTTCAATCAGCTGATTTGGTTTTTATTTGTAAATATAAAAAACTACTTAAAATCAGTAAAAATGTTATTTGCATTCGCAATTGCTCATTGGGAGAACGCGAGTGGAAAAAGCCAAGATTAACGAAGTATGCATGCATATTTAAAATACCATTTACTCTCAGCAGCCGGCGCTGTCATAAAGATGGCTTACCAAAGTACCTTGTGTTTTCATCTAAATTTTTTAAAAATATTGCTCCATTAATCTAGTTTAAACTTATATAAGTACAAAATACTTGCATGCCTCACGTTAACAGTACTCAAATCAGCTGATTCAGTGGAATTTAATATATTTTTAAAAATTTAAAACTGGTATTTTATTGCATTTTCCCTCTAATAATCAATATATGGTCTCTCACTGAAATTCACTTGTTATGTTGTTGCCGGCCGAAATTTCTGCTTCTTTCGATTTGATTTCACTAAATAAATAATTAATAATGTGAAACTTCATAAAACGTATAAAATGCTGAAGTCAAAATAGACTTGAAACTTGAATGAAAAATACATAAATAGATTGCGATGCAATGTCGTTGCAATTTTATTGGATCATTGCGAAGTAGAATGAAACCACTAGCTCAAAAGTAAATGAATTCAATCAATGAAATCAACTCTTATGTTTTAATGTCTAGCCTGTAAAAAACACAGGAAATTGAATACATTGCTCCATAAAATTTTGTAATTTGACCAACAAAACTTTTTATGAATTTTCTTATGTGAATAAAAATTTAGCTTTTTCTATATATTACTAAGTATTATCACCAGATTTTGTCTTAATAGTACCAACGATGCTGATAAGTATAAACTAGCGAAAGTATGAATAAAACTATAATAGTACTAGGTTAGCTACATGGAAAAATAAAACATAAGAGGCTGCAAAACCAGATAACTGAAACTGGTAAGAGTTGCTGAAATTTCTAAATTATGCTATTATTTTTATAAATTTTTAGCAAGATAAAGCAACTTGGTAACTTGGAACGATGGACGACAAAAATAGTGCAGAATTTTGTTCGTTGCTACAAAATTTTTAATTTAAAATATAACTCAATTTATATTAATGCACTTAAAAAGTATAAGAAAACACAATTTATGATATATTTGATTTAGAACTGAGGACATTTATAAGCACATTATGTAATATTTTTGGCGAACGTTTATAAATGCTGCCTATGGCAATTAATATTCACTTTTTGACGAATAAGCAATCCAGTAACTGTTTTCAACCATCTAATTGACATACTTCTACAATTTGAAGCAAAAATGAATAATTCTAAGCAGTTACTAGTTTTTATTCACTCCAATTTCATGCAAATACTGTAAAAATTAGTGTTTGCTAGATATTAATAAGTACTAGTATTAGCTGAAATTTGTATTCACCTCAAACTTAGCTTGAACTTAAAATTTTTAGTTTTTGCTAGAACTAGATGTTATAATAAAATGAAAAGCGGAGAGTTCTGAATATAAATTGTACAATAAACATATTGTATTTTTTCTAGTATAAAAACTTTTTTGAAAAGCAGAAAATATAACAAATAACAATTATTTTGCTATGGAAAAGCCTATTGAAGACGATAAGAAGGTTTAATTTTGATTCAAAATGACACAACTAATTTTACATGGGTTCCTTAAATACTTTTTTTTCATTCTGGTCACTCTGTTTTATTTTCTGAAAATCTAAAGCGTGGTAGTAATACAGTCGACTTGTTTAATTCAATTAAGTAGTTTTTGTTTATATTTTTTTTTGTTTTTTTAAATATATAAAAATATTATGCCACCCCCACGACCAAAAGGGGTTGGGTACACCACAGGAGCGACTTCAGCTAGACCGAACTCTAATACTCCAATGTCAGAAAGGCAACAAATGGCTCTTTTAATACAAATGACTGCCACTTCATCGACAGGTAAGTGAAATGGCTTCTTTGGTGCTTAAAATTGTGATTATTTATAAAAATTTAATTCAGTAGCAAAAAATGTTTAGTCGCTGGTTGCAACCAATTATCACTTTATAATTTATCAGAGTTATTTGAATTTTTAAGCTGGCCGATTACTTTTTAAAAATTTTCATGTCAAGGTATATAGTCTGTTAAGAATGATTTTATTATTATTATAATTGTTACAGTAAACTTAAGATTAAAAACTTAAGCTAACTAGGGGATAGCGCTGGCTTCTAAGGCCTTCGGCTAGGTTAAGAATGATTTTACTCATCGGAAAAGTATGCAAATATTCGACTTTCTACCCTTTCTGGCATAAGGTACCGACTTTATAGAGCTCATAAAGCCAAAAAAAAATAGCTTGAAATAACGAATAAATTTTCAGAAAGGGCAAAGTACAGCATAGGAACCGATAAATGCATCGTTCCTTTTTGGTGCAAGAACTAAAGAAAAATAACTTTTGTGTAAACAAGTTGTTGACTGTCGGGATATTAAGTTATTTTTGGTTTTGTTGTGTGTTTTGTGGTTACTGTAAATAATTATAATTAGTAAAACTAAAGAATTATTTAGAATATTCAAGGTCCAAGCACAAAAGCGAAACCGTGGCGTGCAGTCTCCTAACAACGAAAATGAACAATCTAACAAAAAGCAGAAAAAAAAGTAAATGACACTCAGTAAACGGGTGCCAGAGGTTATTGTTACCATAACGTTATAAATAAATAAGTAATTATTAAAAACCTAAAAAAGTAAGAAACAAACAAAACTAAAAAAAACGACGACAAGTGTGACAATTCATAGAACAACTAGCTGACCCGGCAGACGTTGTACTGCCCTTTCTTTCACAACATCGGCGACAAAAACTATAGAAATCATTACTAATAAACAGTATATGTACAACAACAACAACATTCACATACAATTTTTCTCGTAAGCAGTGGTCGCTCGTTTGGCACAGTACGAAGCAAGTGACGAAAACTTGCCTGCTGCCTTGCATTTTAACATACATAATCGCCATACGTTCTCACATAGGTAACGATGATTGCAACTAGACAACAAGGAACGCAGTACCACCAAACTACCACCAAAATTGACTGGCATACAACACGACCGGAAAGTAGTGTTGGGTTGCTTATGAGTGAGTGAACAAAAAGAGTTACGCAACACACTGAACAAGTGAACATGTTCGTTCCTTATTCTTCTTTTTTGTCAGTTGTCAGTTGTTCTTTTTTGCTTAGTTGTTCCTTTTTCTCACTTGTTCTCTTTTGCACAATGTTCATGTTGAATAGTAGATAATTTTCAAACGGTTTTTTACTTTTTACCTCAAAAATCACTCAACGCGCTTTTACAATAGAAGTTTTCACTTGAATAATTTAAAGAATTCCCAATTAAGTAGGGCATAGCAATTTATTTTTATTATTTTATATTTTTTAGTATGTAGTTGAACTGGATTTTTTCGTACGGTGATTTTTTTAACATTAAGACATATACATATGTATGTAAGGTTAATTCGTTAAAGTTCTTTTACCGAACTAAATAAAAAATTCTGCTTTGTTTGTGTTAATAATGCTGAATAATTATGCTGAAATATCAATATATACATCTGTGTTATTCATAAGCAACTGCAATTCATAAGTGAGTGAGCAAAAACTGAGCAATGTGAGTGAGTTGACTCACTTAAAAAAAAAGTAATGTGCCTCACCCATATAAGCACACTATTGAAGTGAAACTGCTGCAGAAAATGTTCGGAATGAAGTTTTCGTTTCTATATATAATGTATATGAAGTAGGAAAGAAACAAAGCAATTCACTATTGCACTCCGCTACTGTTCATTTCGAAGACTCATATCATCCATACATGTTTAATATGTATAATGCATATGAAGTAGGAAAGAAACAAAGCAATTCACTATTGCACTCTATTGTCACCGTTGCACAGTAGTGTAACATCGGCAATAAAAGTTATAGAAATCATTACTATAAAACATATTAGTGGTCACTTATATTACTGGCTTACTGTCACAATGTGCACAACAAAACAACATTCATATAAAATCTGTCTCGGAATATTTTAATGTTTCCACACCTATTAGCATCAGCTAAGCAAGCCAACGATCTATGAGTATTACACAGCAATATATGTGTATACGTGTGCCGTATGAAATGTTGTCCGAACGAAATCTACTCTTTCGTTTCTTTGCTTCTTATTTCATAGATGAGTAAATTTTATATTCGCTCATGAATCAGTACAATCAGTAAAGCATTTTTAATCTCTCTCTTAGATGACCACGCACAAGACAATGCCCTTTGTTTCGTCTCTCAAGCATCAAGCCTTTAAATTCTGTTACCTTATTTTTGGACTTACACCTTGCTAAAAAAGTTTCACTTCAAAAAAAAAGAACAAGAGGACATGTTGACCAAAGTGAGCAATACTTACCCAACACTACCGGAAAGCTTGGTTGCATTGTGTAGTACTGAAATTTTGTCGAATGAACTTTGGTTGGATCCTTCTTCGTCAGCAAAGTGTTGTTAAAATTGTGATGCACAATTTATTTTCTGACTGTCTCAAATAAAAACGTAAATTTGACAAAATTTTTTTTTATCGAAAAATACTGTTTCCATCTGTAAGACATTAACAATGTCAATATATGTTCAGATACAAAAAACATAAAATTTTTTTGACATTTAATAATGTCTATAAGCTGGGTTATCGGCTGAAATCCGTTTTACCCCAGTATTTGTCCCATATAGCGCAATCGGTCGAGCGATGGCGAAAGTTCTTTGTTTTTTTAAATTCCTACACATTGTCTGATCGGTGGTTCGAAACCTGCTGTCGGAAAGAATTTTTTGTTTGTTTATTTTTTGTTTAAGTTTTTTGCATGGAATATCAAGGAAACGACTATATTAGTTATATTAGCTGTATAATGTAATTAAAATTTTAACAATTAGACTTTGATATTTGCGTGTAATTTTATTTTGTAGACAAAATTTTGGACACTAGGGTTGCATTCCAAAGTAGACCACGGTGTCGTGTGTTATAAAGTTATCCACCTTCTGCATGGACATTCCCTTTCATTCACTCACTCACCAACAGAGTGATGATATATGCTTAGATTTTCCGTTTTTCTAAATGCATCTCCATTTCCTATACAATCAAAATACGTACAAACTGATTTAAAATTTTACTCGTTTTTTGATAGAAAGTCGAAAATGTGCATATGTTTTCAATGTGTAAAGCCAATTTTGACAGACTGTATATATAAAACGTGCACATCTGTTTTTGATGCTTACGGTTTTTATTGATGTGTAACATTTGTGGTTTCGTTATACTAATTACACCACAGCACCCTGTTATTCTCGGTAACGTTCTCATAACCCGACAAACTTTGTGGGCGCATTTTTAGTTTCGGTAGAGTAAGATTTGATTGATTGATTCAATCTAGGTACAGGTCCAGAAAGTTAGCCACCTCACGGGGACGGAGCCATATGTCTCGAGGGGTCAAGTTGGACGGATTGAACGGAGAACGGAACAGATGTTGAATGTCGTGTGGCGACTGTGCACAGCCAGGGCATATGTCAGGAATCGAGGGATCAATGCGGGCGCGGTAGTTATTAGTGATATGACAGTACCCCGACCTGAGCTGGGCGAGGACTGTCCCCATAGATCTTGGCAGATTAACCTTTTCCGGACATATGTCTGGTGGAGGGCCTTTTAATATTGGGTTCCTGAAGCAACAGGGGCCCGATGCCTCCATCGCTCTAGTGTGCAGCGTTTTAAGGTCACGTTCGAACTCCGGTTTACCTAACGTTGCTGCCTTGTGAACTCCCTAATGTAGTAGTGAAACTCACTTAGGAAGCCATGGATTTCTAGGCTAGTGGGCGGCCTCGAAACAAAGTCGCCGTTGTGATGTCCCTCATTATGGCATGCTAGAAGGAATTGTTTCGACAATAAGAAGTTATGCTCCTTTACGGGCAACACTTTCGTGTCGATATGCAGATGGGCTTCATTTTCCATTTGGTGGCAACCACTTACGATGCGTATGACTCAATTGGGGTGTCCATACTGGAACCGCGTAGTTTGTAATCGGTTTTACGATAGCTTTATACGTGGTGACCAGTATTTATTTTTGCTTTCCCCATGAGGTTCAGTTTGAAGCCTCAATTACATGTACATACTGTAAAAACTACAGCTAGAATCTTGGGGTTCCGGATAGTTGGGATCCTAGTGTCGCCGATTTGTATGGGCAGAGTTAGTGAGACTTCTTTCGTTCATGATGTCAAGATGGACGCGGACAATTTTCCAACGGGCAAATGAAGGTTTCTTCTGGAGAAAAAGTCTGCCACTGTGTATATTTATTTTGGTGCACAGAACTGCTGGGTCCGGACCCGAAGAAAGAATTGTGCAATAGCCTTTTTAACTTTCCTTGGCTTGGATAACGATCCCCGAAGTCGACAAAGGATGTTTGGCCTAGCAGGTAACCGCATAACCATCTCTTTATCGAACTTGGGACGTCTGTATCACAAATTTAGTTCAGCAAACAGGTGTGCGAGACCGTGTCACAAGCCTTGGCGAGATCCAGCACAACGTCGACCGTGCGATTGCGTATATAGCGTATAGTAGCGCTATCGTCTCTCTTGCTCCTGCCTGATCGTCAACAAGCATGTACTCTTGATTCCAGTGCAGCTATTTGTCTGCCAGTTTATCCTGTTATTTCGGACCAAGATTTTGTGAGCTTTACTGCGTCCCATTATGTCTTTTTTTAGTTGCAGCATCGCTTTTTTTTGCATTTGTCCTTTTGCCAATAGGTTTCTTTTAACCGCGATATCCATTCCCGCAAGGTATCTCGTGCTTTTTAGAATCGTATGTACCATATTGTCGTCTTTCGGATCTGCTACAAGTGTCATCTTTCGCTGATCCCCGTAGAGCTTGCGAGCTGATTCAGTTACGGCGTGCGCTTCTATTTTCAATTTGTTTTTGCAGAGGATCCTTACTGCTTCAGCTGGAGAATTAGGCACTTCCAGTCCTTTAAATATTAGGCTTTTCCTTTTCTGTTGAATTTCTATCATTGTTTTGATGGCCGCCATTTTCTTATTTTCCTGCTCTATTGCCTCAATTCTCTGACTAAGCTCTACATTTTCTGTTTTTAGTTCCGCCATATTGTTGTTTAGTTGTTGTTGTTTAGTGTTCCATCGTCATCGCCATAGTACTCTGCATCAACCTCATCAACTCATTTACTGAAAATTTTCCCACTTCGCCCATGGCGTCCGCCTTTGGTTCCTCCGGTGACTTAACCTCCTTTTCGCTGTCTGCGTATCTATGTTCTGCGTCTTCTTCGGGTGTGAACGAACAACGTTTGGTATATTTATATTTATTTTTATTATTATATTTATAAGAAAGTTAACAGGCTCAGGCACTAGCGTTTCCTATGAATGCCGTGCAACCGTGACAGATATGTTGGGTCTATGCGACTAGTGCATTGCACTTACTCTTTCCTCCTGTTGTGTGCCCAGATTAGGTAAGTCCCCTCGCCCACTGGATTTTCAGCTGCTGAACTATCAATTATTTC
>JBAMBQ010002061.1:0-29480 GCA_037044495.1 Stegana nigrithorax
TTTAATTCATTTATTGGTGATCATCTTAAGACTAACAAGTTTGGCTTAAGCTACCCTACAAGAAACCTATGCATCGAAGCAGCAGCCGAGCTGCGGCGTCAGCCTAAGCTTGCTGACGTTGCGCCTCGTGCGCCTTTGGTGGCGGATGTTAACCAGACGCTGATGCAGCATAACTGTCGGTATGGTAACTTGATACCGCGCATGTTTAGTTAAGCATTGCGGAGGCAGATTGTGCTAACTGCCCCCCCTCTCAGGAGCTGCCGTCCCGGTAGCCTCGAGGATTCTTGCTGCCACTCTGTTGCATGTTCTTGCGGCAATCCTCTTTTCATAGATTTTGGTTCCGGCTAGGATGGTTATTCCAACTGTCAGTAAGACAATTGCGGACGTCAGAAACAATGTCGATCTTTGTTTTATCACCTGTTGTATGTTGGCGATATGACGGATATTTTTTAGGCTTTCCTCTTGGAGAAAGGGTAGTGACAGTATCTCCGTGTGGCCCGTTAGGTTAAGTGTCGGGAAGGCTGAAGGTGGTGGTCGGCGTACGGGGGTTGCATTTTCATTGACATATCTGGATCCGTTCACGGTGGCTTCCTTTGAGAATACTACTAGGAAGGTGCCATTGATTAATTTTGTAGCCCCGGAATCCTCGGAAACTTCTGCTATTTCGTTGTTGATTACCATCAAGCCGTCATCAATGACTTGTACCGCAGGCAAGTGGCCGTTGGTGGTTGAGCAATGAGCCATAGCCCCAGAAAGCAGCTGCTGAGCACAAGATGTCTTGTTTGTGGCCTCGCAGATCGTACTTGATGTTGACCTTTGACACCCCGTCAGAGTGTAGCTGCGATGTTTACAGATGGCGACTGTGCTGTCTTCAAGATGCAAAATCTTTTCCCTACGCTCAACTGGTAGGATAGTAAATTTTTTACAAATTTCCTTAATTCTAGGGAATTTAATTAAAAAGTGCAAGGTTTGGTTTACATTAATTACCTTAACGCTAGATACAGATATTATTTCTCCTATGCTAAAACTGGTCGAGTTTTCAATTTAAATAATTTCGGCTATATCACCTGAGTCTAAAATTACCGGGTTGACCAGTTTCAACTTTGCCAAAGTGATGGATAATATGAGCTGATCTAAGTTGGTGACCATGGCTCTGTTCCTGGCCAGGAGAATTTCAAAGAGATGCCCGGTGTCGATCTCCAAATTATTTGTCGTGGCTAGGTCTGATGTTATCTTTATGTACTATTCTACCCTTGACAAGCACTGTGGTACCTAAGTCCTTTTCCACGGCCTCTTCTACATACAAAGGGGACAGTTGGTTACCTAGTCGTCTATTTATTTTAATCATTATTTTTTCCCCTGGTTCGTAATAACGTGTTCGCCTTTCTTTGTTGTGAGCCTTTAGATTAGCCCTCTGCGTTTTTTCGACGAGTTCCTTAACTTTATTTTCTAACGTAGGGCAACTGGAGAAAAGGACATCCTTAGGTTTTTCCCTAGTTACGCTATGAATTGTCTTGTTATATTCTATTGTAGACAGGAGAATTAAGTCGACTGTGTCACTCACTTTTCTTTCTAGTTTCAGACACCTAGCTATCTCTGCCAGGGTACTGTGGAACCTCTCAACCTGTCCATTTGAGGTGCTTTGCAATGGGGGGGCGTTTACTATATTGACTTCGAAATGATTTAGTAGAATTGCCCTAATAGTTTGGGAGTTGAGCGACTTTTCGTTGTCGCAGTATATGGTATGTGTTTTGACGAAAATGTTTATGAGTTGTAAAATAGCTGGCTTTACGTCTATTATAGTTCTTGATACTATTGGTTGCACCACTGCAAACTTAGAGAACTTGTCGATGCAAGTCAAAAAGTGAACCGCGTCGGTGGAAAATATGTCAATGTGAAGTATCTCGCCTGCACAGGTCGGTATTGGGGTTTCGCCGATTATCTGTTTCGAAGGGTGCCGCTCGTATTTGGCCTTGGAACACACCTTACAGTTGGATACTATTTCACGGGCGAGCCTATCCATTTTTGGGAAAAAGTAGTCATTCAGGACCTGCTTTACATTTTCCTGGGCCGCCCTATGCGCTCTGATGTGTTCGGCAAGCAGAATTTCCATTTGGTCGCCCGGGTCAGATATATCCATGACAAACCGCTTGGTGTACCGGAACCTCGTTGTCGGGAAGAGCTTAATAAGTTCGTGTTGAAATCGGGCAAAAATAGGTAATTCGCAATGTACTGCATTGACCACGTCCTCCCTGACAACTTCTTGCAGGGTTGATAGAAGTACCATAGGGTCGGAGAACGTTATCTGATGTCTTGCCTTACTTCCAAACAGTATGAAGGTCCGCTTGATAGGAGTCTTTCCCTGTTCAATGATTATTTGGTTGCGAAAGCAATTCAGGGGCCGGTCGACGGGTTCTATGGCATACGTCTGTGACTCCTCACATCGTCCATAGCGTTGATGTGTTGGCGTGATAGGGCATCCGCAACAATATTGTCCTTACCTGGTTTGTAAATTAACTTTGGGTGGAATTCCTCGATAAATGCTTTCCAGCGTTTGATTTTAGAGTTAGGGTTTTTTTCGGAAACGGCGAAAGTAAGCGGCTGGTGGTCAGTAAAAATCCTGAGATCCTTAACGCCATACAAGTAATTACGTAGCTTCTTAAGTGCCCAGACTATTGCAAGCAGTTCTCGCTCGTTGGTGGCATAGTGTTCTTCCCTTTCCCTCAATGATCTAGATATCATTATAAGCGGCCGACCATCTTGGGACAGCACAGCTCCAAGTGCGTCTGAGGACGCGTCCGTGGTAAGGTCGAATGGTCTATCATAATCGGGGTATGTCAGCATAACGTCCTCTGATATCAAAACATTCTTTAGTTTAGTGAATGCCTTAATGCCGTTGGGGTCGAGGTCAATTTTAACCTTTTTTGATTGTGACGCGCTGACATTACCATTCTCCCCCCTTAAAAGATTCGTCAGTGGCTTTGCAATACGAGAGAAATGAGGCAGCGCTTCTTGTGGGACATGGTCCTTGTTAATGCTAATGTTATTTACGTCGCGACAGAAAAAGTAAAGAAATTTTTCAGTCCCATTATCGTGGGTAATTTGTCCTGTTTTTAAATCTAACTTTGCGTTGACCTTACTAAGGAGATCCAGACCTATAATAGCGTCGAAGGTAGCTAAATGTGGCAATAAGAAGAAATCTGATTGGGTACCGAGAATCGTCAGCGTATATTTTGAATGAATTTTGTTACAACCATGGATCGATTTGACGGTAAATTGTTGTTGTACCGGTTTAATATTTAATATGCCAGGCATCGGCTTGATGTAATTTTTCGATGCTCCAGTGTCAACGAGGATTTTTATTTTTTTCCCTGCCAACTTTCTACTTAAATACGGAAGCAGGAATTTACCCCTAAAAAATTAAGCTCCTCTGAAGGTTCCAGTTCCTGCTCGAGGTCTTCCACTTCATCCTGGGCGTCTTCCTCGTATTCTCCTTCATTGTCTTGGCTTGGTGCTAGCGTGTTAACACGCTGCTGCTTATTCCTGTTCCTCCCCGAAGTTGATCCCACGGGACGCTTGCTGGTGTATCTACATGAGCTTTCGGCGTTACGAGACTGCTGGTTATCTTTATTATTAAATGCAGTTGGTTGTCGGAATCTGGATTCTGACGAGTCAACCTCCATTGGCTGGGGGTCCTGTGATCCCTCAGGTTTCCTAAACCCTCCGCCTTGTTTATGAGGTCTATTCTGATTTTGATTATTTTGCTTCTTAAACTGGGGTTGGTTTTTTTTGTGTCATTTCTATTGGCGAATCCTGCCGCGAACACATATCGCTCATGGTTGGCTTCCACCTCCTGGGCTAGGGCCAGGGCAGATGGCAAGTCTTTGGGCCTAGAGGCGAATAGGATGTCACACAACGGCTTCCTTAGCCCCGAGATGAACACCCTAAGACCGTCTTGTCTGTATTTTTCATTAAGTATAACGGCTAAATCAGAATTCCTTTCGTGGGTCATAATAACCTTATTGCTTATGAGAGCGAGTTTCTGGTCGACCTCGTCATAATATTCCGTCACAGTTCGATTACCCTGACGAAGAGTGGACATTTCCTGTTCAATGAGATAAATAGGACGCTTATCAGCGTACGTGAAGTCTAAACGCGCAAAAATAGCATCAAAATTCAGGGGCGTGTTATAAGAGGCAAGCATTGAGTCTGCCTGACCAGTTACTTTATTCCTAATGATACACGTAGCCTGATAATACTTGGAACTACCCTTATAGTTCTGAAACAATTTATATGCAGCGTTAGCGGCTTGTCGCCAGGACACATATCGAACTGGGTCACCGTTGAACTCTGGTACCGATTTTGCGATATCTAAAGTCTCCTCGCACGCGACATTAGGATCTACTGTCACGTCTGAGTACACTTGGACCGTGTCAGGAGGGAACTCTAACGTATTTAGTCTATTTGTCAGTCCGTCTATTGTAGCCTGGAGTTCATTACGTTCTATTTGGTTTTCCTTGCGTTGACTTTCTAAAGCAGCAGACTCTGCCGTGGCCACGATCACCTGAAACTGCTCAGCATTCATGTTGGCAAAATTGAAAAGGCCTATTTATGCTCTTTGTTATTTATGATAATCAACCTAATTTTCAATTTACTTTTTTATTATTTATTCGATTCAAAAATAAATACTCGACTTGATTTTTTACAATGGAATATTTTTTATTTAAAGAACTACTTGCAAGATTTTTAGGCTTATTCTATTCTGTGATTGTGACATCTGTCTTCTTCCAGAGTGGCTGCGACGGATTTATCGAGTGGCGATTTCGCGACTTATTTTTTGGTTCTCCTACTCTGTGCTTTCAATGCTTCTCGTAGTTTGGTGGTTTAGCAGCGTTCACAGTTTTTTCTTCACTTGCGTTTTCGCGGTTTATTGCTTTTTGCCTAACGGTTTGACGCTGTTCACAATTTTGCTTATCTTTTATTTCTTTGCGTTTTCACGGCTTGCACGGTTTTTCTCTTTTCTTGCGTTTTCACGGCTTGCACGGTTTTTCTCTTTTCTTGCGTTTTCACGACTTGTTATGATTTCGCACAGTTTTCCTTTTTTCTTGCGTTTTCACGGCTTGCTATGACTTCGCACAGTTTTTTTTTCCTTGCGTTTTCACGACTTGTTATAATTTCGCACAGTTTTTCTTTTTCTTGCGTTTTCACGACTTGTTATAATTTCGCACAGTTTTTCTTTTTTCTTGTGTTTTCACGACTTGTTATAATTTCGCACAGTTTTTCTTTTTTCTAGCGTTTTCACGGCTTGCACAGTGGTCCTTTTTTTCTTGCGTTTTCACGACTTGTTATAATTTCGCACAGTTTTTCTTTTTTCTTGCGTTTCCACGGCTTGCACAGTTTTTCTTTTTTCTTGCGTTTTCACGACTTGTTATAATTTCGCACAGCTTTTCTTATTTCTTGGTTACACTTTCGTGATTTATTTGTTCTTTTCCTCAACGATGAGTCCGGATCGTTGGGCGCCAATTAGCGTGAACGGTTGCGAGTTTAATTCATTTATTGGTGATCATCTTAAGACTAACAAGTTTGGCTTAAGCTACCCTACAAGAAACCTATGCATCGAAGCAGCAGCCGAGCCGCGGCGTCAGCCTAAGCTTGCTGACGTTGCGCCTCGTGCGCCTTTGGTGGCGGATGTTATCCAGACGCTGATGCAGCATAACTGTCGGTATGGTAACTTGATACCGCACATGTTTAGTTAAGCATTGCGGAGGCAGATTGTGCTAACTTATACACACAGAGTTCATTGTTGTACAACAATCACACGTTTGTTTGCCTGTAATATACCCTGTACCAAAAAATGGTAAAGGGTATATTAAAGTTGTGCAAATGTATGTAACAGGCAGAAGGAGGCGTGGCAGACCCCCCAAAGTATATATATTCTTGATCAGCATCGAAAGGCGAGTCGATCTAGTCATGTCCGTCTGTCCGTCTGTCTGTATGAACGCACGGATCTCAGAAACGGTAAGACCTACAACCACCAAATTTGGCACGAAGACTCTCCTAATCCATAGGCATAACGAGTTTATTTTTCTTTTTCGATATTCAACCTATAACATATAGCTGCCATAGGAATGATCGGCCGAAAAGCCATATTTAGTAACAAAAACCGCTTTATTTTTTATGATATGTTTACCAAATTTGGGATTTAATTGTTTTACCTAATGTCCAATCACATATCTAAAAATTATGTATATCGGTTCACTATATCAAATAGCTGCCATAGGAACGATCGGCCAAGAAACAACATTTACTGAGAAAAACTTTTTTGTATATTAAGCTATCGTTATCAAATTTTGGATTTAACAATTCTAAGTAATATCCAATCATATTCCCGAATATTATAAATATCGGTTTACTATAACATATAGCTGCCGTAAGAAGGATCGGCCGAAAAACAACATTTACTGAGAAAAACTTTTTTGTTTATTAAGATATCGTTACCAAATTGGATTTATTGATTCTAAGTAAATTCAAATCATATTCCTAAATATGATAAATATCGGTGCACTATAACATATAGATGCCATAGGAACGATCGGCCGAAAAATGGCTTTTACAAAAAAAAAAAATTTTTTTTTCTTGAGATATCCTTACATAATGAATACAAAATATTAAAGCAACAAAAAAATATATTAAGTTTTGGCTTCGGTACAGGGTTTTCTATAGTCGGTTACGCCCGACTATAGCCCTGCCTTTCTAGTTTTATTACTGTGGAATGGATCGTTGCCTTGCTTAGCTGCTGCTAATAAGAGTGGAAACATTAAAAAACTCCCGTACAGATTTTATATGAATGTTGTTGTTGTTGTGCACATTGTGACAGTACGCCAGTAATATGAGCGACCACGAATATGTTTATTAGTAATTATTTCAAAAAATTTTTATCGCCGATGTTGTATTACTGTACACCGGTGACAATAGAGTGCAATAGTGAATTGCTTTGTTTCTTTCCTACTTCATATACATTATACATAGTAACTATGTATGGGTGATATGAATGTTGTTGTTGTTGTGCACATTGTGACAGTACGCCAGTAATATGAGCGACCACGAATATGTTTATTAGTAATTATTTCAAAAAATTTTTATCGCCGATGTTGTATTACTGTACACCGGTGACAATAGAGTGCAATAGTGAATTGCTTTGTTTCTTTCCTACTTCATATACATTATACATAGTAACTATGTATGGGTGATATGAATCTTCGTCATTGACCGCAAAATTGAATTTTAGTGAAATGAACAGTAAAGCAAGCTTGCAACATTTTTAACTCACATATATGTGAAAACGGTACTATTTTAAAGTATTCTATTATTGAGACTGGCCTGTAAACCATATTAGTTCTTGCATACACACACATTTTGTTATTGCCGTACAAGGCTCTTTGTTTTGCATTGCAGAAAACACACACTTTTTATACACTGTACCAAAAAATGGTAAAGGGTATATTAAAGTTGTGCAAATGTATGTAACGGCAAGAAGGAGGCGTCGCAGACCCCATAAAGTATATATATTCTTGATCAGCATCGAAAGGCGAGTCGATATAGCCATGTCCGTCTGTCTGTATGAACAAACAGATCTCAGAAACGGTAAGACCTACAACCACCAAATTTTGCACGAAGACTCCCTCAATCCATAGGCATAACAAGTTTATTTTTTTTTTCGATATTCGACCTATAACATATAGCTACCATTGGAACGATCGGGTGAAAACCCACATTTAGTAATAAAAACCCTTTTGTTTTTCAAGATATATTCACCAAATTTTGGATTTAACAGTTTTAGCTAATGCTCAATTACATATCTCAATATTATATATATCGGTTTACTATATCATATAGCTGTCATAGGAACGATCGACCGAAACATGAAACAACAAAATATTAAAGCAACAAAAAAATATATTCAGCTTTGGATTGGGTACAGGGTTTTCTATAGTCGGTTACGCCCGACTATAGCCCTGCCTTTCTAGTTAATTAATGTGTATGTGCTTATGAAAATCAGTGCGAACAGAAAAGAATGTTATTCGGCTTTTAGTTCAGCAAACAACGAAACGTTTCAAAAACATAAGACACAACTCTAGCAATTATTTTAAAACTTCATTCCTAACATTTTGTGCAGCAATTTCACTTCAATAATGTGCTTATATAGGTGAGGCACATTACTTTTTTTTTTTGTTGGTAGGGTGTCTTTATTGAATTTTAATGTTCTAATTAAATTTGTTTTCATTTTTTTACATTTTCTGTGAGAATTACATAGCACATCAGCGTCTAGTAATGAACGAAACAAAATACGAATTTCATATGCTATATATAAATTTGTAATAGATATACATTTTTTTTTAATTTTCTTTAGTTTAAAATTTTTTTTTTACATATTTTTAGTTTTAAATTATTTCGTGTTTATAATGCTAATATTTAATGACAATACAGAATTATTAAATTTGGCTTTCAGTGTTTGTTTGTGTCGTTTTTGCAGTAGTCTCATACAGGGATTAGCATGCGTTCATGTTTAATTCCTAGCTTTGTTGTTTTCGCCTGCGTGATTTTCGATTAAATATATTTTTGTATACACATGTGTACATACATATATAAATATTACGGTTCATACGCTTTAAGTAGAAAACTTTTTGTTATTTTTGTTTTATTTTTTTTTTTTATTTGCTGCCTATTTTTCAGGAGTTTTTGTAAGATTAACGGTGCGTATGCGTTATTCGTGCTCTCTGCAACTGTTATAAATGTGGTATACATATAATTGGCCGCATACTTAGTAAGACTGTGTATATGTACGTGTGTATAGAGAATTGCGTATTACTCTGTTATCCGCAATTATATATAATTTTATATATTCTTATAATTTGTAACACGTCTGCTAGATACCAGTGGAAGTGTATTACATTTTATACAACTTTTGCAATCATGGGGCATGTTTTTTTTTTTTTTTTTGTTTTTTTATTTATATACGAGTGAGTACGAATATATCGAAAACTATTATATTTTTATAAAATCTGACATCTTTCTTGAGAAATCTGTTATTGGGCAGTTGACGCTTCATTTATATATAATTTGTAATCATTTGAATACTTGTTTAATATATTTTATACTTATTTTTGTTATATTTAATTTATATGATTTTTTGTTGTGTAAAAATGAAAATTGAAAAACACAAGATTACTTGGCTAGTGTTAATGTTATGATGCGCATATCAAATTCGTATATAAATAAAAAAAATGAATAAATGAAAAGTACCAAATAAATCTATTATGCATACTTGATCAACTCACAAGGGTCTCTATAACTACATCAAGAAAAAAAATTTTTTTTAGAAAAATGGAATATATTCGAGTATATATGTTTGTAGGTGTAACGAAACTAAAAAAAAATAATTTTGGTGATATTTATCGTTTTAGTTGTATTTAATACCTTAGTTTTCTTTACTATATTAAAAAAAAAATATCGCTTATATACCGTTCCTCATATTCTTATACTAACAAAAAAATTTGTAAAAAAAAACTTCAAAAAAAAATTATTTTTGTTAACACACAAAAAAATTTTATTCTATATAAAAAAGTGAATGTAGTATAAAATGACTTTAACAATGTATATAATATATCGTATCTCTAGTAAACGCTTTCGATTTAATTATTGTTAATATATATTTACGTATTCGAAAAAAAAAAACAATTCGATTTATTCAATTGCGCTTAAACTGCTAATAAAAAAATTGACAAAAAAAATTTTATTATTTAAAAATATATGTATACATCGTATTTACTGCATGCATGTGTTTGCATATTTAAAAAAAAAATCGGAAAAAAAAATATTTGAAAAAAAAAGACTTGTCTATAAACTACATGTGCTTATGAGCTAGCATATTTATTAATGTAATATGTAAACTACTACCAACATTTTATATTTGAGTTATATTTTGTTCTCGTTTTGTTTTCATTTTTAATCTGCATTTATACCGACCGATTGCTGCATAATAGACGAAATGCTTGCATATGCGAAAACTTTGCCAACGCTTTTGTAGTTGCAAAATGTAACCATACAGTGCGCATTCTGAAGAGCACCATACATAGTAAGTGCGGACAGCATTGAGCTTGTGGGATGTATCCGGGTTTTAATACATATATTTTCCATAAAAAAAAAAAACTAGAAACGCTATCGCGCATACAACTTTAATGTACGTTAAGCTTTCTTCCGTTTTTTACTTTTTTAGCACGAAACATTAGTTCTTTTTTAAGCATTTTGTTTTTAGCAAACATTTTTTTTGTTTTAATATTTCCTTCAGTAAGCAAAAATTTCAGCAAGACATCAATATTTGTTTATAATAAAATAAGAAGTGGGTTTTCTTTTCAAATAAATTCAATGAAAACACTTATTTTAGTGATCAACCCTGCTGTTAGGTTAGAACCATTTTGGTCAAATTTTTTGTGCTTATATTTATAACTTTTCAATGGTACAACGTATTGACTTGAAACAGCAACTAGTTGATGTAATATATTTCTGAATTAATTTTTAAAACAGTATGTACCAAAATGGTCCGTTAACTGATGATTCGTGAGTTGTTCCTAACCAAAAAGCAGAATCTAACAAATTTAATTTAAATTTATGATACAAAAAAAATTTCTACACCTTTAAAATTTATATCGTCGTCGAAAGATATTTTTTAGCTTCAAATTCTATAACCAAGTATCTAGGTATGTTCTTTTAATCGAATTAAGGTAAGACGATAATTCTGATCGTGATCTCGACGCAAGCTGTAAAGTTTTACTACTTAATTACTGCATAATAAATAGACCCAAATATTTTATTTGCAATATTCGTTTAGGTTAGCCAACATAAGATTGTATTTTATGTTTTTTTGTTTTATATTAATGTTGAGTACCTTTTTATTATTTATCAACCCTGAAGTACATACATATATGTATGTTTTAAAAAGCCGTAGGCGTTTTTATATTAACTTGCATTCATTATTTTTCAAATATATATAAAAAACTGGAGGTGCAGTATGAAAAATTGAAAGTCATATTAAAATTTAAAGTTAGCCGCAGTAATTTGTGTTTAAGCTGCGTTTGTTTTTTGTTTTTTAATATATATATTAATTAATATATATATTTTTACTTATTTTTTACTTTTTAACATTCTCTTTTTTTTCAGTTTTCCAAATATATTATTTTTCTTCGGAACTGTTAATTTTACGTTTATACTTCCAGCACAACCACAATTAGTTTTTTATATATGCTGTCCTTTATATTTTGATTGTTTATATCCCATTCGTCGATGTTTTGAAATAAATATACTTACAGAAAATAAAACAATAAAAAATTAAGTGGTTTTGAGAAATTATAATAGTTTATTTTATACGAAATATTGAAATTTATACCTTAAATTTATTATTTTTATTTAATTTTTTTAAAATGCAAACCGAATTAAAATGTAGGAAGATTCTTGAAATTGAATGTGACAAATTAGCTTATATGAATATAAAATATTTAAACAAGGTACGACGGATTTTGTAAAATAATAAAACAAATTCAGATCATTTGAATTTATGCCGTTTGAAGATTTTTTTTTATATTTTGTTTTCAGACAGCAGTTTTTCGTCTTTCTAAGCTTTAAATTTAATTGCATTTTATTTGCAAAAGTAAGCAGGATATTCAAATTCTCCATTGTCTTTTATTTTAATTTGCGTGTGTGTGCAAGTATTATAAGCCGTCACACGTTATGGTTTTGGTTATTGAGTTTAAAAATGTTTTTGAAATTGTTAAATTGTACTTATTAAAATAAAAATAAACAAAAACGCATGCGGCATACCACAAAAAAAAGAAATTTAAAAGAAAAATTAAATTTAAGATAAATTAAACGGGTGAACATTTGTAACATAACATTTAAAAAAAATTATCCGCTTCGTCTTAGCAACTCATAAAATTTTGCAACCTAATTCAATCTGCACACTATTGCAATTGGGGCTATTTCATGAGTTTTTTATTTTTTTTTTATTGTACTGGGCGTTATACCTTTGAACATGTGTACATGTAGTATTTTGCAATTCATCAACGGCCATTTCTGCCGTTATTCCACTTCTTCTCCTTTTAAATTTCTGATTTTTATGGTGTTTTTGTTTATTTTTGTTTCATATATAATTTTTGAGTTTGTTGCTATCACTTTGATATATTTGTTGGTGTTTTCTGCTATTTGTTAAAAGCATGCTCAAGCTTAATTTTAAAATACGTATTCAGTTTATTGTTACCATTAAGCAATATACGCTCAGTCGTTAAAATCTAAAGTCAACACGTGGAAGTTTGACTGCAGCGCATTTAAATATATAAAAAAAAAAATTTACATACATAAAAATTTTGTGAATTGTTTGTTTTGTCTTTCCTTTTTATATATATTTAAATATCATAAATATAAACCAACTTGAGCATGTTATGAAAAAAAAATTTATAAAATTCATACTTCATTATAAAATAATTTTGTTATTTTTGTTTATATAAATAGTTTATATATATTTATGAATTATAGAAGCATTTATATTTACGTTTATAATTTAGGAAAAAAAAAACGAAAAAAAAAATTCATTTATTTATATAGTTACACATAAATACAATTAAATATTAAAAAAAAAAAGTAAAAAAAACATCTGCTATATATGTATATATTTTGTCTATATCTATAAAAATAATTTCCTCCAAAAAAATGCACAAAAAGAAAAAAAAGAAAAAAAAGCAGAGGAACATCATCCAAAAAAAAAACAAAAATAAATACATATATATATATATATATCAGCGTGGAACATTCACCTCTGCTTTGTCATTAATTCTCATCATTTTTTCTCACTGTTGTTTCACGCTGACATAAAAAAATTTTTTTCCCAATATAATTTGAATATATGAAGCATGTACCGCACACGTGAGTCACATATTACTATATACGTGAGCCAATTGTCTGTTCGTTTTTATGTGTATGTGTATGCCTTTCTGATATTTTTTTTTTTTATTTTTAATTTGGAAATTTTTTTTGCTGTTATATTTTTGAACTGAAAATGAAAAATTAAATCCATTTTTTTAATTAAAATTTTTATGCATTGGCTGCTATGTACGCCATAAGTAAGCAGCTTTTGAGATATTGTTGGTATTATTAATGTAATTGTTGTAGTGGTGGTTGTTGTTATTGTTGTAGCTACAGTTGGCATGATTGTTGACGATATTGCTGATGTTGCTGTTGCCGTTACTGCTTCTACCGCTGCCATGACTGTTACTATTGTAGCTGAAGTGGCTACTACTGCTGCTGTTGTTGTTGTATTGGTTATTGTAGTAGTGGAAGCTGCTATTACTGATGTCGCTGCCACTAGTGCTGCTGCCTCCAACGCTATGGCTGCTGTTATTGGCAGCGGAGCCGTTGATAGTGTTGTTGTGATTAACGTTGTTGTGATAAATGTTGTGATTGTTGGTATGATTACTGTTAGTGTTGTTGTTGTACATCGCCTCTAGCGAGGAGGCGGCCAGCTAGTATTGAAACTGCAATGCTTTCTTCCTATACAAGCCATCGAGCAACTCAGTAAAATTTTCACCTATACACGCAAGAAATAAACAAAAAAATAACATAAAAAAAACCATAAATAATATATTTGTTAGTATAGTAATTTTGATATGTTACGTTAAATTACGTTACGCTACGATATTTGAAAAAGTTGCTTAAACTAACCATGGTAAATCAGTAGACAAATATAATATAAGAAATATATACGCCTAATATAAACATATGTATATGTTATATATGTATATTGCATAAATATTTATTAAGTCCTACAGTGAAAGCTTAATATAATTTTCGCAGGCTTGAGTAGACCAACAAACAAGCAACAATATTACACATTACTGCATTAAATACATCTTACATATTGGCTTTTTTTTTTGTCACCTAATATGTTGGTTTCATTTGGCTTTGTTCACCCAAACTAGACACTTCAGCTTAATTTCCATAACAACTCAGCTTGCCAATATTTCTTTTTTGTCTGTGCCTTGATGGCATATTCTCTTCTTATATTTTTTTAATTGTGGTTTGGCCTTGACATAGTATTAGACGATATAAAAAGTATCCGCGGTTCTTTGATGCTGACTAGATAGTGTTGATATATATTGAGCAACACTAATTCCATAATTAGTCGCTCGTGTAAAATGTTATATGACAAAAATGCACCTCGATCCGGTCCACCAGTCACTGAAAATGGATTTATGAAGTTACCCGAAAAATGGCTAAAGGTCATAGAGAAAAATTACCAATATGTATTCGATTAAAACTGATTTTCAATAGTCAACTTTTGTTTCAAAATGTACCAAAAACCGCAGCACTGCAATAAACAGCACACCCCTAATAAGTCTATGTATTATAGTGGCTACCGCTTTGTAAAATTTATAATTAAACGATTAAAAGAAATACAAAAAATTATTGCTGATTGTTTGCTAGAATGACTGAATAAAAACAACTGTTCAAATTTTCTTTTTTTTTTTCTTAAGTTTACACATTGTGGCAATTGAATTGAGCTTGCTCTGTAACTGTTAAAATTAAATTTAACTTATATTCCTACTTTCCAGTTTTGTTTTTATTTAAATGCTTATGTAACTTATTATAACATTATGCTAATTTAATATTTTTTATAAGATACTGTTGTGTTTACTTTTGTAACAATTGTTAAGTGTAGTGTTTTTTGTTTTTTTTTGTTACTGTTATTATTATTGTTGTTGTATTACAAGACTATTATTTCAGCAATTTTTCATTTGAGCAATTTCAAGCACTGCAATAAAGAGCAGAGATTCAGACAGCGTGACAGTGAAACTGCACAAGCAGCAAGAGCGTGAGTTATAAAGCGCAAGAGTTTTGGAAGGCATGAGCGATTGCCTGCGTATTGTTAAAAAGCGTAGTTGAAGAGAGCGCGAAGAAAAATATGATCGTTTTCTTGCTCATTTTTCAACACTTTACTTTGATACGTTTAGAGTCAATTAAGGCGTTGTTAATGTGCCCACGGACGTGTGCATGTGTGGGCGTACAGAACAGACATATTTACATGATTCGGCCATTCATTATGCATGTGAAGCGCAACAAGAACAAACATTAATTGAATTAATATTTAATAATCGTATAACAAAAATTAACCATGGGGCAGCACAACAGCAAAACAGCAGTGAAGCTTTAAAATATCCAAATTAAATTCAAATTAGTTAACCAGCTAGGGAGATGCAAACATTTCATTAACAATTAAGAAGTGTTTTTTTCGTCTTATTCAAAAATATTTTTTTTCTATGCTTGCTAAGGAACTTTTTCAAATAACGCTCGTAAATAATTGAAATAAAATTTTTTTTTTTTTTTTTTTTTTTGAGAGAAAATTTTGCGGAAAACAATAATATGAATGGCACGGTTTCTTTTTTTTTTAATGAGCTACAGTTGAAGCCAGCTAAATAGACTTGCATTATTCAAGTCTATTGTTGAACAAAAATAAATAAAAGAAACCCTTAGTTATACATTTTGTTTTTATGTTGGTTACCGTAATTGTGTAAGTATGTATGTAGATAACTAGCTTTTAAATATTTGTACTTATGTAATTATGTTTATGTGCTCTCAAAAAAAAAAAAAAAAAAAATTTTTTTTTTAATTATTAAGAGACAGTAAGTAAGAAAGATAATTACTATCAAGACCAAAGATAGCTTCACAAATAGCATCGAATAATGAGCGTAATTTTTCCATAGCTCCGTCTAAAAAAAAAAAAAAACAAAAATGACAAAAATTAACAACTGTAGTGGTTGCAATTTTATTTTTAACAATATTTTTTTATATAAAACAAATTTAGGCTAATTTGCGTACATAAAAAAAAATGAAAAATACAAATAAAGCAAAGGAAACGGAACTGTTGTAAAACGCGGACAAAATAACATGAAATTTGCTCAAATTTAAAACAGCAACAGAAAAAAATTAAATATAGATGAAACAAAAAATAATTTAAACTTTTATATTTATAAATATGCATGTTGTATATATGTGATAATCATATGTATAGATATACTTATAAATTATAATCAAAAGAGCTATATCGTATAAAAATTTTATATAAAATATACTAAACATAGTGAAAAATAAATAAGAAACCTTAACAACAAATAAAACAAATTCAATTAACTGACAATAAAAAAAGCGTACTACAGTAGTTGTTCGATTATGTGAACTAATTCAAACAACACGCTTTCTTCACTGAATTGAATTGTTCAAATATCCGAGGTAGCAGTTTTGCAGGTTTATATATACATTTACAGTGCACTCGCGATAACGTGAAACGGTTTTTTTTACATTTACTACTGTGTAACGTGAACGAAGTCAGGAAAGCTCTATAACGTGAACAATTTGTACCAAAAAATGATAAAGGGTATATTAAAGTTGTGCAAATGTGTGTAACGGCAAGAAGGAGGTGTCGCAGACCCCATAAAGTATATATATTCTTGATCAGCATCGAAAGGCGAGTCGATATAGCCATGTCCGTCTGTCCGTCTGTCTGTATGAACAAACAGATCTCAGAAACGGTAAGACCTACAACCACCAAATTTTGCACGAAGTCTCGCCCAATCCATAGGCATAACAAGTTTATTTTTTTGTTCGATATTCGATAACATATAGCTGCCATAGGAACGATCGGCCGAAAACCCACATTTAGTAACAAAAACCCTTTTGTTTTTCAAGATTTAATAGTTTTAGCTAATGACCAATTATATATACTAATATTATGTATATCGGTTTACTATATCATATAGCTGTCATAGGAACGATCGGCCGAAAAACAACATTTACTCAGAAAAACTTTTTTGTTTATTAAGATATCGTTACCAAAATTTTGAATTTAATGATTCTAAGTAATATCCAATCATATTCCCGAATATGATAAATATTGGTTTGCTAATTTGCAAATTTTTATTTCTTGAGATATCCTTACATAGTGAATACAAAATCGTCAAGCAACAAAAAAATATATTCGGTTTTGGATTGGGTACAGGGTTACGGTTACGCCCGACTATAGCCCTGCCTTTCCAGTTTTTCACTGCATATGTTTTCTAATTATGTAGACAACACTGAAATACATTTAATTCGATGCAATGGTGGATCAAAGTGACATGAGAGTACTTAGACGTTTAAGGGAGGAAGCAGTATTTCAGCTATTAGAAAAGAAAAAGCAGCAGATAAATGTAACGAAATTCTTTAATGCATGAATTTTTTTTTTTTCTCATGATCTCGTATTGTTTTGTAATGAATTTTAAATAATAATTTTAGTTTTACATTTTAATAATGAAAGAATTTCACGTTCAAGGCTGTAAAACACAGTTTATATTGTAAAATTTTATATTTTTTTCATGAAATGCAACAATCGCTAACTTAAACAATTTCGCCAACATGAACTCCAATTATTTTAATTAGTTCACGTTACCGCGAGTGCACTGTATGTGTATGTATTCTTTATGTTTCCTATGTAATAAAAATTTAAAAACAATGTTTAGTTGATAAAAAATTAAATATATTTAATACAACAATGATTGAACTTCGAAATGACATGGTTGCAATGGATAATGAAATAGCTTACTGAATTTTGAAAAATTCTGTTGTTTATTTTCTGTTTGCACTTAGCTTCATATTTAATGCTTACTCTCTACATTTATATATTCGTTTCTAAATATGCCTTAATATCATCATCAAGATCATAAGATTCGTCATTACTCAAAACGTTTTTCCAACACTTTCACACAATGTTAGTATCTATCTTGTCCCAAGCTAGTGAAAAAGAACAAACTAATTGAAGTAATTCCAGGAATCGTTAGCTCAGTTAGTCACTCTGTGCGAGAGATCTAAATTAGTTATTTAATTTGCTTTGTTTTCAATATTCGCATGCAACAAAAAGAATGAAAATGCATAAAAAAAAAACGAGTAAAATTTTAGTACTGTTCGCATAATTCAGATAAGCCTTGTTCACTCTTTAGAATCTTCTGTATAAAAATTGGTTGGACATTTTTTTTGTTCACTTTTCTGGATGTTCACATAATCGAAAAACTATTGTATATACATAAAACAAAAATAAAAAACAAAAATAAAAATAATGATTCCAAACTATGCACATAGTACAATTTGAAAGAATATTTTATTATAGGATTAATTAGATTCGCTTGTTTGGGGAAGATGGCTTAGTCCTTCTTTTGAAGTTGTGTTGCCCCTTATAAGGCGGCATAGCTGAAGAAAAACTAAAATAATATGGTATGTATATAAATAATTATTTAATAGCACTTAATATAATGATTGCTATGTTAATGACAGAACTAAGCCAAACCGTGTACACAACCAAAAATTATCCTCAATTTAAACTTTTTCATTTTGTTTATAATTAACATAAAAGATATTCACTTCATTATTTATGCACAACAATAACCACAACCTAAACTTTCTTAATAAAAAAAAAAAAAGTCCAAATATTACATGGTTTACACAGGTTTTTTTTTTAGTTCTATTTTATGCAGTTTGCGAAAAAAAAAAAAAAAAAAAAAAAAATTCTCACCTTGCTGACGCGGGGTTTTGTATATATTGCACAAACACTTTTTTTTCGTCATATTCATTTTATTTCTTTTTGTGCTAAAAAAAAACACAATTTTTAGCATATGATCAAGAAAAAAAAAAACAAAAAAATACACGAAAAACAACAAAGTGCGCGTAGCATACTTACCACGCACCACACAAGCACATATCTCTGTCTTTGTTACACACTTAACAAATGGCAATGCCTGCAAAAAAAAAAACGCCTCGCCACATTTCAACCGGTAGGCAACACTTTTTTGCTCAACTGCTTGATTTTCTCTTGTACCAATAATTTTTATTATTACAAAATAGAAACATAAAAAAAAATTTCCGACTTTTTTTGCCATTTGGTTAATTTTTAGTCACTCTCAACAGTCGCAGTTTACGACGTTTAGCCTTGAGCAATTTTGGCGCTATAAAAAAAAAAAAAAAAAACCTTCCCGCTGCTTTTGGTATTCATTTAAGGTAGAGCATTGCGTAAACGTATATTGTAGCACTAGGGTGATGTTTTTACACAAATAAAAAAAATTTTGTTTTTCTATATCCTAAATTTTGTCTGCTGCAAAATACTGTACAAAAAATAATTTTAACTACCACAACTCCAATTCTACTGCAAAATTTCCTATTCATTTTCTATCCATGAAGTATGTTAACATAATTCCATGAAAGATATGTACTAAGGACGAATACGACCATAAAAAACAATGCGCGGTGAAAATTTTTGGGTGATTTAAATAGTATCCTTGATTTTTTATGGTGTTGATACCCATTAGACATCTGCATGAATACATTCATTGATACTCTATTCTGGCTCCCCATACATTCATTGATATATTCAATTATAAAAAAAAGCCCACTTAGTGCAATTTTTTTTTTTTCTTGTGCTAAATTAGTTGTAAACCCATGAGCAATAATATCAATGAATGTATTTATGCAGATGTCTAATACCCATCGATATCGATGATATCGTGCAACACTAATCCGATTGTGTCAAACAAACACGTGTTTGAAAAATGACATATCAGGCTACATTTTTTGTAAATACAGTTCCGTGATTCGTCGCTTCTTTAAAAAGTTATATTGAGAGCGACGTGCATCTCTGACATCGAAGTTTCCGGAACGGAATCGAGCAAACCACTCCATGGTCAGCCGTTTATTTACAGCATCCTCTCTGTCAACCGCACAAATTCTTCGGCATGTTTTTATAATGTTTTAACTTTTTTTATAGTAAAAAGCATTAGAGCATATTTTTTCAATCAATTTCTTTTTACACCAACAAGATCGGATTAGTATTGTACAATATATCAGTATCAGCACCATTTAGTGTTAGAAATACGAATACTTTTTAATTACCCAACACAATGTCAGTTGTAAAAGGAAAAAAAATGTGGTTTCTTTCTCTAACTGCAATATACCATGAATTTTCCAGTACAGTATTGCAAATATGCTCGAAATTAAAGTTTAGCCGACTGAGTCATATGACAATATAAAACCATCCTGAACGCCAATCAATTTTAGTAAGTCTTACATAAATAAAAAAATAAACACGCTGCTCCCTTCACTTCCGTAGGATTACATTGATGATGCGACGGATGGCCAAAGCAGAAACAACCGCCTTCAAAATCCAGTACTGATATATATGTATATATATTAACAAAAAAAAAAATTTTCTACCTATTAATTCTCGAATTGCTTACACTACAACACTTTTGCCACTTAACTATACACGCAAATGGGAACTCCAACGCAAATAGTCCACAACCTATGTACATCACGCAAGTGCAGGCCGACGTAGCCATTTGCTTTTTGCATTTGCCCATGATAAATAAAAAAAAAATTTTAATTTAATGCTAAAGTATTTTTATGTTTTGTTTTGTTTTTATATTTAATTTGATATTTAGTTATTTAATTAAGAACTAATTGCAGTTTTTTAATGTAAAACTGCATATACTAAAGTTTTTTGTTTTTGATACACTAGATGCGTGTGGTTTCGGTTTTTTTTTTTACTTTTATGGTAAACGGTCCGTTGGTTTGAATTTATAGCGCGTATGCAAGGCATTATACGTTTAAGCTAGAATATTATGGTATTTTCTAAATTGTTGTATTTAGTTTAATTATGTACCTTTTGTAATTGTAGGCTTTTTTGATTAGAAAATTAAAAAAAAAATAAATATTTCAATTGCACAAAAAGATCTCGGTTTTTAAATATAATATGTAACTTTGCTTATGCAACGTTGTGCTAAGCTCACTTAACTACAATTTTCGTCGACGGGCTTTTCCATTCATCAAATGCTTATATGCTACATATATTTGTATATACAGTCGAACTTCTCTATAACGAACTTTAATATAATGAAGTTTTCTCTATAATCAGTTAATTTCAAGAATATAGTTTTTTTTAGTAAGTTTTGGTCTTAGTATAGCTAGCAATCATATAGGGAATTTTGAACCGAGAAACATTGGACGGATTCCTAGAAGTTAAGAATAACGACAGAAGACGATATTAAAAACATGCCAATCATTAACAATTTTGGCAACAGTCGCCTGTATTCAAAGATTAAATTGAAAAATAATAATACAAGTACAATTGAAAATCGCTAACCCGAAATAATGATTGCAGGCCTAATTCAGATTATCGAATTTCTCGGATTTCTGGATAGTTGTAATATATGTCATTTTATTAAAGAAAAACATAAGTTTCAATGAAAAATGAACATTTAATTTTTGTTATTTATAAAAGTATAAAAATTCAAGCTTTTTTACTCTTTAAATGACAATTAATCACAAAAAATTACGAAATTTACACACTCAGTGTTTGACAAAAAAGTATGATGTCGCTTTGCATTCTCAAGAAAGCCACTATCCAACATCGTATTTTTTGCTTTTGCTTTGGCTTTGCTGTTGCTATGTGTATTTTCATAGTCAAAGACATTACATCAACGTTATATTTCCGTTACAATGAAAAATTCCATTGAAAACATAAGGAAAGTATACAATTCCGATTAAAGAATTGCTATCAACTCGGATTACAGAGTAGCCAATGAACGAAAATAACCATTCGGATTACTGGATTTTTCGGATTAGCAAGATTCGACTGTAATTAATAAATTTGAAGTTAACAAAAAAAAATAAGATATTGCTAAGCAGTTTAAAATTCGTCCCAGCATAAAAAAGATGAGTTTTGTAGATATTGATGAACCAATGCTGAAATGGTTAACCGCCGCGAGTGATAGGAATCTTCTTATGATTGTGCTAATAATGAAGCAAACAGCCAATTAATTCGCTTAAATATTCGGTTATTTTGAATATTTAAAAATGGGAAATGTTTTGATATAAATCATTCCAAAGACCTAATAACTGTCATGATTTCTGTATAACGAAGTTCGTATATAACAAACTAATTCTCGCCTGCCAAGCGAATGCGAATTCATTATAGGGAAGTTCGACTGTCTTCATAAGGAATAACCACTAACCACTAACACGCTGATGGACAACGAAGTATAACAATAAAAATTAATCGGCACGATGCGATTGATTATAATAAATTTTGCGTGGACCCACTACACTTAATAGTTTTGTTTATTTTATTTTTGTGTATAGGTTTTTTTTTTTGGTAATCTTCAAAAACAACTAATTAAAATTTAAGGAAAGAAACTTGCTTTAACGCTTATAACTTACACTTACAAACAAGTAATTTAGTAAAATTGCAGAAGGAAGCGCGAAATTACTATTGCAATCATAAATCGATTTTACCGGGCGCAATGTGTAGGATCATGAATATCATGGGCCCACACTTGCTTTTGCATGATTGTCAAACATGTTAAATCGCTTGATTTTCTTTCTGTCTGTCTATCTGTAAACTGTTAACTAACTTTGTATGCTTTTTGGTGCCTTAAAAGTAAATAATTTTGTATTAAAAATAAAAAATTTGTTTGCTCTGTTCTTACTGTATCTAAAGAATTTCTCCGTCAACATTTTTTTTCTTAGATTTCCTTATCTATATCAGTAATAAGCACAAACTAACTTAAATAGTACAGAAATATGCATATATGTGTTACAATCGGTTATGCGCATAAATATACATATATTATACATATATATATATATATATATATATACATTTATTATACATATTATACATATTATATATATATATATATATATATATACATTTATTATACATATTATACATATTATATATATATATATATATATATATACATTTATTATACATATTATACATATTATATATATATATATATATATATATATATAATTAAACTTGGTACTGTTATGCATACTAAATTATGTAAATATGAGATAAAAAACTAAATTAACAAAAAAAAATTTAAATAAAAAATTGACAAAAACCTGTGTAAACTAAAAATTAAAAAAGAATTATATATATGTGCATATATATCTATTTCAATAAAAAAGAAAACAAGAATTCTTTTAAATAAAAAAAATTATAACTAGTAAGTTATATATTTGACAAGAGAAACTGTCAACGCACGCGTTGCGTAAAGCCGCTTGAGAACACTTTTTTTTTTGTTTTGTTTTGTAAATAATGTACTCGATAATTTGCCAAGTGTACAAGCGGCTTACGTGTGCATAATAAAATTTAAAAATTAACACGCATAATTAAAATTTCATTTTGTTTAAGCAAATCTAAATAAAAACTAAGCATAATTATATTAATAATTTGTTTAAATATTTTTTAATAATAGTAAAACTAGTATGCTTCTTTTAAATGATTTAAATTTTTAGCATAATTAAAACTATTTAAGTATTACATATATATGTATATTTTTGTTTTATTGAAAATATAATAGCTTAATATGTATATATATAAATATACATATACAGCTACTATATGCAGGATTGTTAATGTGCTGCAAATATATATTGCAACCGAATGATTTTTTTCAAACGTTTATCAATTAACTCGCATAACCACAATTGGTTCTTGCTTGCACTTTTTATGTTTTTTTTTTTGTTATTTGTTCTCATTTTGTTACGTTTTCTTTTCTTCGTTTATTTCTTTTTTTAAGGCTCTTGTTAACATACGTCGTGGGTTTATTCATTACGCTGTTCTTTTTTTTATTAATTTATTGGCTTGTTTGTTTTCGTTTTAAACTTAGATTTGTAATTTTTTTTTTTTGTCTTTGTTTGGTTAAAGGTCTGTTTTGTGGTTGTAGGTATTATAGTTGTGATAAATTATGTTCTGTTTAAATAAATTTCTTGGCATCGCTATAGGGATGCACTTTATTAAATTGTTTCTTTAATGATCTACCTCTGTGTACCAAGCTGGCCATCATGTTCGCACTGCCGCTGGGTGCATTCATGTGGAAATTCGCTGTTGGTGGTGGTGGTGGCCCCAGAGGTCCCATACCCATTTGAGTCATGAAATGTGCAGCCTTTGCCTTGCCGTGCTCCTCGGCTAAGCGAACGGAAAGTGGCTGTGAGCCACCCTCGGGTATGACATTATTAAGTGCCGAAATAGCCTCCTGTGCCTCTTCGCGTTTGTTATAGCTGCAACAAACATAGAAAATTGATTAAATAATGATTTTCATTCTCCCACTAATATCCTTGCCAAAACAACATTGGTTTACATTGATACGTAGTTGGATGGTAGTTCATTGATTGGTTAGATTATTCGTTGCTTATAACTTACCGCACAAATGCCACACCCCTTGGCTTGCCAGTAAGCTTATCTCGCAGTATATTCTTCTGCACAATGGATCCGTATTTGCCAAAAATTGTGTCGAGCTTGTCTTCGGTTATTGTACGTGGTAGATTAGTTACATACAAGTTGGTATCTTTAATCGATTCGCCACCAGGACGTGCATATGAAACCTAACAGTATAAATAAAATTCAGTTGTTTTTTTTTCTTTCTATATAAATAAAAACAATTCTATAGTCTGATTTTCTTAGCTTACCTTTAAGCGCTTATTGCGCACTGTAATACCGTTCAAGGTTTTAATAGCGCGTTGTGAATCCATTTCCGTCGTGTAATCCACAAAAGCGTAACCAAAACTGTAACCGGTCTAAAAAAAAAAAAAAAAAAAAAAAAAACGAATAATCGCAACAAAACAACAAAAATTGTGTATGCCTTAACGAAAAACAAATTTCTTTTTATACTGACAATAATGATATCGGCATTTCGGTACAAGTTCAAGTCGCTGCAAGCTCATGTTACACGCATTAGCACCTGTTACCTGAACCACGTTTTATTATTTGCCACTATTGGGCATATAATTGAGAGGAACTCATCATAAGCTTAAGCTCACCTTATAATCTCTCATAATTCGACACGTGTTAATGGGTCCTACTGTCCGAAACAGCGCATAGAGTTCGCGATCAGTCATGTCCTGCGGCAAGTAATTAACAATCAAATTGGTACCGTTGACGCGTTGATCGTGAATGTATTCATCGCCACCTCCAGTGCTTCCACCGCTATTGCTTCCGGCCGAGCCGCCACCCCCGCCGCTGTTATTACCCATGCCTCCTGTGCCCAGGCAATTCAGCGAATTATTGCTAGCAGTTGGTGGCACGTTGCAAACAGTGCCAGCAGCAGCTGTCCCACCGGTTAGCGAATTGGCACTGCCGCTACCGCCACTGCCAACGCCGCCGCCAGTCATGTCGCTATAGCCACGACGCGATGAGGAACTTGGATACGCTGAGGTGAATTCTGTGTCCTGTGGTGAAAACGCATAACGTGACTGTAAAAAATATTTAAAAAAAAACCAAAAGAAACATTTCTTGTTGTTGAACTCAGTTTGCTTTTCTTTGGGGAACAGACAGGGCTGCTACAGTGGCTTATGTCGACGACGTTAAAAATATATTCTTGCTTTTTTTCCTCACTTTATACGAACGCCTATGAACGCACGAATAAATGCACGAGAGTAATGCAAAAAATCGCATCTTTTTTTTTTAACTGTTCCACCAATGACAAAAGGAACGTAATGAAATCGAACAAACCGAAATGTATAGAAATTAAATGACTTTTAATGCTCTGTGTTTGCTACAATTCTTAACTCATTGATAAAAACTGGCAACAACAACACACAGCAAGTTGCGCAAACAACAAAAAAAATGGGAAATAAACGCTAAGCGTAAAGACAACATTCGCTTGCATAAAAAAATAAGAGAAAATATTGCTTATTTTAAAAAGAGCAGAATGCATGAAAAGTAAACATTGAAAGAACAACATGAGAGGTATGTTGAGGCGTATGGCTGATGCGCACGAGTATGCAAACACATGGACAGGCAAAATGAAAACGGCTGAAATGTGATCGATCGATAGAGACCTTTAGATGATTTGATTTTCGTGGTTTCTTTTTCATTATACAGCAGTGTACGTGAAAATAGCAGCATTCGTAAAAACGGCTTAAAAGAAGAAAACCCGTAAAAAGGAAACACAACAACAAAGTTAAAAATAAAAATTTGTATAGATGCAAGTAAAGCAAACCTAAGCCTCTTAATAATATTAATCGGCCATTAAAAACAAATATATGAAAGAGAGCAAAAGAGCGGGCAAATGCTTGGGCAGAGCACATAAAAAAATAGTTGTGCCAATTTATGTTTCGTATAGCTGTGCTTGAGGATATAAGTATATGTGCTTTACCTAAATGTGTGTTATTGTTTTTTTTTTATTTTTATTTTAAAAATGTTTGAATGTTTAAATAAATATTGTAATATCAAATGTGAACAATTACGTATTTTAAGTGGACTTATCTTTGTGTTTGCGCATTAGACCAGAGGATGTCTTTTTTTCTTTCTAATATTGTAGGCATGATCAGCCAATGCAACTATTTTATTGATTGGGGATGCTATGCAACACTAAATGCATCGAAATACATAGGGATTGTCTGTTACCTTCAATTGAAGATAGTGGGGTAGACATTTTTAATACACATATAAAAGTCTAAGCTCTTGTGTTGTAGTGTAATGCTGAGTATTGTTGTTGTTGCTGGTTAAATTTAAAACTGTTTTTGCTGTAATTATCTTTTTTTAAATGTAACTTAAAAGCGTGTACGCCCCAGCAATTTGAGTAAAACAATCAGAATTAGATTTAAAATATATATATCATTCAAATGTTCAATAGAAAATAATAAACACAAATCCAATTTAAATACAAAATTATTTTTAAAAAAATGGCAACTGACATTGCACATTAAAATTTTGATTTTAAATGCAGGTAGATAAAAAAAATATTGTTTTATTTTGAATAGTTTGAAAAAAATGTAGGTAGTTTTTTTTTTTTATATAACTGTGAAATGAAAAAATACATACCATCCCCGATGGCAGAGAATGAGACATGCCAAACAGTCGCCCACCGCTAGACGAACGCAAAGAGGGAGAGAAAAAAAGTAGCCTAGATTAGTGGACAATGATAATGGGAAATTTTAATTGTGACAAAGACAAAACCATTATATATATATATTTATATATATAATAAAATAGCTTAAACATAAAACTTAAATATTATTTGAATATATAAATACGTACAATATCTAAAATACTTATACTTATTTTATCTAATAGTAGTTTAAATTAACATGACTAAGTAATTTAAGCAGCGTCTGCTTTAATGCTGTACTGTCAAATGCATTATGCAAACTACAACAATAACGTCGAACAGAAGACACATACGCCAAATAGTGGATTCTGAAAAAAAAATTCTAAAACTCTAGTTTTATGGCAAAAATTATGCGAAGCAATTCGGTTACCCTACATATGGGGCCTTTAGCCTTAAGTGCCTTCTGTGTACTTATTGTTGAGTACAAACTTACATTAGCTTGATATACATTGCACATCTGAAGATTGCAGCATTGTTATAAAGAATTTTCAGATTGTAATTCCAACAATGAAGCTCGCAAATAATACCAAGAAAACAAAAAAAAAGTACGCCAAGGCCTTAAGGGTAGTAAGACGGTAAAAAATTACATGAACTCTTAATGGCGCGCAATTCCTGAAATGGTAGAATTAACCAGATAAGTGGACTAACACATAACATAGTTCTAGAATTTGTGCATTTTTTTTAGCATATTGAGTATTAACTTCTTAAAACAGAGAAGAAGAAGAAGATCAAACCTCAATTTCTTAACTGATTATTAGCGAATTGAAAACATTATCATCATATATTTTTTTAATCGAACTTGCAGCTGGATAGCTAGCTAAAGTACATTTTGATATCCCAAAAATGCACGTTGTAAAAATTATTTAATATCCTACGTTTATATAAAGAGCATATAGCAAATACTATATAAAAAAAAGTTTTCCTTTGTATAATAAGTTCACATTTTTGTAGTAGTACTGTATATAGAAACTATATATGTATTTAATTATGAAAAAAATTATACTTTAGCCGGAATTGCTGATACTTTTCATACAAATTATAGGATTAAAAAAAATCACTTCGTTAGGAATAATTGCACAGTAGATGTCATAGTTTGTATTATTTGTTCGCATTTTTTCAGCTTTAAAAAAAAAAATACATAGCTGCAATTTTCAACAAACGCATATTTTCTCATTGATAACACTTTTCACGTATGCGTTAACTTATATACAGCTTAAATTTACGTTAAAACTCTTATACACAATTATGCTCGTCTGCACTGAATTATTAAAAAAAAAAAAAAATAAACAACGCAAATTTCACTATAAAAAAAATTTCATTCACTTAAAAAAAAAATTTTGAATTTTAATTGAATTTGTCGCACACTTTTTTGCTTCTCTTTTTTTACTTAGTTTTCACATAAAAAAAAAACACTAAAAAATATATTGACTTATGCTACTCTAGTGTAAAAGCACTTAAAAAAAAAAAAAAAAAAAAAGTGCGCATGCCTATTGAGAAACACTTTAATATTTTTATTTCTTTAACAGTTGTAAGCATCATATGAGAGTCGAGCGAGCCGGGTGGATCGATGACGACATTGTTGCTGTTGGTTTACGATTGTTGCACCTTCTCGTTGCTGGTGCTGCTGTTTTGTTGTTGGAACACCTATAGATGATGTCATTATTACTGTTTATGTTGTTGCTGCTGTAGGCTCTCACAAAATCTACGCTATAAATTGTTACGTGTATTACTTATAGTTTATTTATTGTTTTCTTGTTTTGTCTTTTACTTATCAACTTGCATAATTGTTAAAAAAAAAAAAAATTTTTTCTATGGAAAAACTTGTTACATGAAAAAAAGAACAAAAAATTACATATGCAACGTTTTTTTTTTTTGGTAATTTTTTTCTTTTTTTTACTTTGTTGCTTATGTTTTGTGAGTAAAAAAACATTTACTTACACGGCACATACTTTCGGTTGTCGAAATAAAAATCGCTTATTCTTTTGTTTCATTTGTTTACGCAACACGTTTGCGGTAGCAATCATCTCTCAGTGAATCACCGCAATTTTGTGCAAGGAAGTCCTTCTTGTGCAAATGGAGTCCACGTACAAGGCACTAAAATACGCACACAGCTAACTCACGATATCACGATGGCTGTTGTTCCTAAAATATATTTTTTACTGCTTTCCTTTTGTTTGTTTCTTTGTTTTGATTTGTTTGTTTGATTGATTGTTTGTTGTGTCGCTTCTTAACTAGCAGTTAATCAATCGAAAAAAAAAAAAAATATATATATATATATACAACGTTTTTTTTTCCGCTATGATGGCTTAATATAGATGTAAGTGTAGGTATAATAATAATAATAGTAGTCGTGAATGACCGTGTTGTTACTAGTTGGTGTTTGCTGTAACAATTATAATTGTAATTTTTCTAATTTTACTTTTAAGCTCGTACAATAGTAGGAGAAGAAACATGTAT